>LR138404.1:6738-18364 GCA_900659605.1 Tisbe holothuriae | reverse complement strand
AATTACAGTTAAGCTGCAAAGTACCGGTAATTACCGAAAATTGACCTCTCACTTCATAAACTTTTTGTGTTATATATATAACAAGCCGCCATATGACAAGTGTCAAGTCACCTTGTGATATATATCAAAAATTACATTTTGACTTCATACACATTTACAAAGCACGTTAACCTGTAAAGTGACATTTTAATCCATTTAAGGCATTTTACTACATAAGAAGATACCAAATATTATCTGTAATTACCGGTTTTCTCAGGAAATGTTATTGATACAGAAAAATAAAACAACGGTTTAAAGATTCTCACCTCTAGCTTCATGGCGAAAATATCTACATGTATATTCAATGTTATTTAAATGCTAGTGATGTATAAAATACATGACTATAAACATGCATGCATAATATAGGAAATCTAGACTTAGAAAGTTTCTCATTGAAGTAAAATTGGAATTGGAAGTCCCAGAAATTGCTTGGAAGAACTGAGAAAACTGCTGGCAGAACTGGGGAATATTGCCCCGCAGAAATGATAAAAGTTGCCAGTCTGGGAGGTCTCTAACTGTTTCTTATGTTTGCCAAAATTAAGCACATTTTAAGTTGTTCATTACCTTTCTGCATAATTGATTGCAATCTATTCTTTCTGAAGAGAAATGCTGAGATAAGTCTATCAAAGGGGTGGCGTACAAAAATAAAGGTAAAGGAATCTTCAGCTATTTGTTGGAAGGCCTCAAATCCATTTGTAAATGGATTCATATTCTCTAAATAATAGATTCATTTAAAATTCAATTATTCAAAATGGGAAACAGTTTCCTTCCTTCAGACAAGGCAGTGTGTGCGTTTAAGGTAGGAAAATAAGAGGAAAATATTAGGAAGTTTCTGGAAAACTTTGAGAAAACTTCCGGAAGTTGTCCTTATTTTCCTTCCATGTAGGAAAGCTCTTAAGAATTCATCTCTTTTAAGAATCCACATTTGGAGTTTACTGTCCCTTTTAATCAGTAATTATATTAAGATAGAACCCTTCATCTCACTTTTTAAGCTGCGGCGTCCCATTTTATAAGGCCGGAGAGTTTTCAAGTATTTCAATAGTGTTGTGGACCCAGTTTTGGCACCAAAACAATGCATAATTTTGTACTTGGGGAGGGCAAACACTGGGCCTGTAGAAGGTAAACGGTTAATAACATACTATGGCACATATCATACATATAGTGTTGTGTTTCAGGCTTATGTTAATAATTGTCCCAATATCATCTCAAGCCTTTCAATTCACTCAGCGTAATTCCTTGGGTTGATAGTTTTTGCAATTTAGTAATAAAAATATGTAAAACGTACTCTTTTAAATTAAACTTTCTTACGTCCTGCGTGTTTATCCTTATTAAGACACTGCTGGACATATTGTCTAGAATCCTCTTTATAATCCGAGTAGTAATAAAATATGTACTCTTTTGCAATAAACTTTCTTACATGCATCTTTACGTAGATCCTTATCAAGACACCGCTTCACATATTGTCTAGAATCATTTTTATACTTTGGACAGTGCTCTTTAAGTAGTGATTGCATATGTTCATTTCTTGTTTCAGGTGTTGATATGAAGTTGCTGTCCTTATCAAAATGTTTTCCATTTATTGTATGTGGCCTGTCAGAAAAGAAGCTAACAACAGTAAGTATTATCAGCCAAAATATGATATTATTTTTTAACAATAATTATTGTATTTGGGCTTTGGATTAAGTGATTGGCAGGAGAAACCAATACAGTGACTTGTAGTAAAAGTTAATATTGAACTACTGGTCCTACATTATAATGTGAAAATACCCTTGTGACCAATGAGAAACTCAATATAAGGCTAAAACCCTTACCAACTTTATAGGTAGGTGGCAGGGCAAGGGGCTTTGTGTTAAAAGCTGAGCTGGCTGAGCCATCCAACTGAGAACTGTATTGTGAGCACTGCCACCTGGTCTTAATATAAGTAAATATTTTTGAACGTTATATAGCGTTCCTCATTCAATGTATTTTTATGACGTCTCTCCTTACCTTTTCCTAGGTTGCTGAACTCGGTGAAATAACTGCAAGAGACCCAATTCACAACTGCCACTCTTTTACAAAAAATAGTGTAAACCTTACCAAATATGCACATGATAATATGAGAACACACAAGAACACATTGGTTATAGCATTGCTGTGGTTATGGAGCATCATAGTTGTTGAGTTATACTTTTATTTTGTTCTCAACTTTATATACTTGTATGCTGATGTGAATAATGCAATCTATATTTTACTAATATTTGAAGCGGCATTTTATAGTTTTGCTGCGTGTGCATCTAAATATTTGGGGCTGACTTTGGCATTTTTCATAACAGTCACTGAAGTAACACAATTATCATTCTATTTCTGGAACAGTTTGATAGAATTGAAAATAGATTTTAAACGATTCTTCAGCAGGGCAAATTGAATGAATTCTTAGTAATAAACTTTCCTGTACGAGGGTGGTTGCAATATGAGGCCAGCCCTACTGACCCACCATTTACTACAGTCTATTTAGTGAACTCTGAGGCCTCCTGAGCCTTGAAACTTTGAGGTAGCAATAAAACTCCCGAAATTTAACTGCAAAATTTTCAAAAGGTTGTTGTAATATAATTTTTTTACTAGGTTGCTCAAATTTGACGGAGCCAACATTTTCCTTCATATTCCATCCTGTTTTACGGAGACTCTTGTCACCGAGATTCATTGCAGCTAAAGTCGCATTTCTGACATTAATGTGACTGTTGCAGTACAGACAATAGTGTGACTTTAAGGTAATGAGTGTGCAACAATAAGGACAGGAAACCCTTATTGTTGCATGCTCATTACCATAAAGTCACACTATTGTTCGCATTGCAACAATAAAGATTCCAGTAGGAGTGTGTCGGGCCAAAACTGATCTAGTACTGGAGTTCATGGCTGACTTGACCCGGAATCTGAATCATTTACCTACCGCTACTATGAAAATCCTTATTGTCATGATTTTGCCCTTAATGTCGCACTATTGTCCGCATTGCAACAGACAATAGTGCAACTTTTGCAACCAATCTCGGTGGTATCACTCTTGCATGAAATAAAAAACATGCTTATGCCGATAAATTGAAGTATAATTATTGGTTTCCCCTAATACTTCTTACAACCACTATATTACAATATTTTCAAGTCCATAAGCTCATTGGATTAAATAAATGTGGTTAAATGTTTTATGAGTAATATTGAAGGATCATTTATTTCAGGTTATATAATAACTGCACAAAACAGTGTATTACACGGGCATGAACATAAATAATGAAAAAAGAATAATTCCGAAATAATTCCTTCCTTTTACGGGCCGGTCTCCAGCAAGTAATGCTTCATCTATCTTTCGGCACCATGTCCAGAAAGGGTTCCAAAGTGAATCCGTAGAGTATGAAGTCTTTTTTGAAGATCTCATAGAGCTTGTAGAAAATGGTCTCATTTATATATGAATAATAAGCTCTTGAATGACCATACATAATTGACTGTTTCAAATCTTTTGTCCTTTTATTGTTGTTGACATTAACAGCAACTTGACTATATATCTAGAAAAGGCTTAGCTGTTATTGGTGGAATAGGGAACCATGTATAAAGCTAAAAGTAGTACAATATAATACTCTGATTGATATACTTATTTTACTGTTATCAGAGCTTGCGTTTTGTATGTTGCTAGTATTAAGCCGTTTAAACACAATTAGCTTGGCATTAGGCTGAAAATAGTATTTTTTAAAAGCTAGGCCTAGGTGCCAGCGTAAGCAGATTTGTGTTATTAGCTTAGCTTGGTGAGATATCCAACTTTTAACTCTGCCAACAACTCTAAAGATTATGGGCTTAATAAAGGACACAAGGGTGACAAGGCTGCTCTTTAAATGATTATGAGGTGGCGACTTGTGCTTCAAGTAGAGGAGTATAAAATTTGGAGTACTAATTGATAGCACTATCTTTTTGCAAAAATGAATATTGTGTTTTACTTTTATTGCCAATAAAGGTATTTTAAGATTTACAACTGATAATGTAGAGACCCTTGGTAGTTCCCGAATGTAAAAATGTCTATGGACTATTTGGGATTACCTGAATAGGCAGTTTTGCCTCCTTTACAATGTATTTCAAGTCTTCTGTAAATGTCTCGGTCCTTGCTACAAAATCTGGTTTAATTGTACAAGGGTCGCAGCGATGCCACATTGGACGC
This sequence comes from Tisbe holothuriae, assembly GCA_900659605.1. Taxonomy (NCBI): domain Eukaryota; kingdom Metazoa; phylum Arthropoda; class Copepoda; order Harpacticoida; family Tisbidae; genus Tisbe; species Tisbe holothuriae. The sequence goes on along the minus strand of LR138404.1, from coordinate 14,148 downwards.
AAGTGAACATCAATGCTAAAAAAATAAGAGTTGGTCCAGATCATCTTCTTCTAAGTAAAACAGTTTTTATGAAGGTAATATTAACATAAATGGGGAAATGAGGGAGCCGTGGTAGTGTAAAGCTTGAGGTGGCGGCCATCAACACTGATAGCCGTAGGTTTGACTCAACATAGTATTGCTTCTTGTGATGGGTACATAACCATTACATCAATTTAGCCCCATGCATTACAAATAAAAGACCATTGTTTAAGAATGGTGTGAGCAACAAAAAGAACAAACCTGTTAAAATCACTGATATGTACAAAGTATGATGCAAATTGTGGGAAACTAAGATTGCCACCTCTTGATAAGTATCCCTCTACAAAAAGAAAAAATAGTCATACATACATATTACACAAAAATAGTAATTTTGCATTCAAAAAAGTTCCCTTTAGTATGCAAATGCTAAAATAGGATACATGATTCTTTAATATTTAAATAAATCCACTCACTTACAGTGACTGTACCTTAAAGTAAAAACAGATATTACCAAAAATGTAAATATATATTGATACCTACTGCAAATTAACTTTAAAGTTCCAGTTTACGTTGGTTTTAATGCATATTTTGAACTGACTAAATTACCTTTCTGCATTATTGATTGCAATTTTTGCTTTTTGTAGAGAAAAGCTGAGATGAGTCTATCAAAGGGGTGTCGAACAAAAATAAACGAAAATGAATCTTCAGCTATTTGTTGGAAGGCCTCATATCCATTTGTAAATGGATTCATGTTCTCTAAACATAAGATTGATTTATTATTTATTATTCAAAATGGGAAACAGAGCCATTTATTGATACCCCCTGGTTGTACATTACTTTATGACATACATGAAGTTACAACTTCTTTATAAAATGCAACAAACCCCTGCTTGAATAGCATATTACTATTGTGTACCCAAAATTTGTCATTTCATGACTTTTAAAAAGTGGTCATGACGGGGCCGGTCATTATATTATGACCATGACTGCTACTTGACATACGTCGTATGAAAAAAAATTAATAGAGCTTTCAAGACAGTTTCGGAAGTACAATACTTATTATACATAAAGCCAGATACACAATGTCCAGAAATTTGGTTGCATTTTCCTCGCTGCACCCTGTATATGGGAGCTTCATTCCCTTAAAATTTCTGTCCGGCCTGTCTACCTCTGGTCTTTGTTGTCCCTTCTTTTACTTATATTATTGATATATAACCATTCATCTTACTCTTTAGGCTGTCCCGTCCCAGTTTATAAGGCGGCATATTTCTCAAGTATTTCACTAGTGTTGATGACCCAGTTTTGGCCCCAAAGCAATGCATGATTTTGTTCTTTGGTAGTGCAAATACTGGACCTGTTGAATATTGGCACATATTTATATGCAAAAATGGATATAATTATGTTGAGGTTCAGGTAATTAAATTATAAGTCAACTGTCCAAATGAAAAAAAGATATTTAGCCAAAATTGCAACTCTTTGGAAGAACCAACAAAGAGTTTTAAAGTAGGTTTTATTGTCTGTACTGATACTAAATAAGGTGTGTAAGGGTTTAGAACCCTTTTGAAACCTTATATCAAGCTTCTTATAGAACTAGAACAAACATATTTGACACTTTTTTCTTATCATTTGGACAGCCAAATGAATATCATTTAGATACAAATGTAATATTACACAATATTACTTACATGCTGTATCATGCAAGTCCTTAGTTAGACACCGTCTCACATATTGTATGGAATCATTTCTATATGCTGGACAGTGTTCTTTAAGTAGTAATTGAATGTGTTGGTTTCTTGTCTTTGGTGTTGAAATGGAGTTGCTGTCATTATCATAATGCCTATTAGAAAAGAATTTGATGACAATAAGAATTGGCTAAAAATGGCCTAGGCTACACCCCTTGAATGTTGGAATTTTGTTTTACTAGGACTAAATAAATAATGTAGCCTTGCCCGTGCACTGGTAACCGTATTCTAATGGTCATTTTATGAATTTCCCTTGTCTTCAATGCATTGTCAATATCTTACCTTTTCCTAGGTGGCTGAACTTGGTAAAATGTCTACAAGAGGCCCAAATCACATAAAGATCACCAACTATTTTCATAATTGTTACCATATACAAACATGCCACTAACAGTATGCACAATAGAATGTTGATCTGGTTATGAACAATCATTTATTGAATTTTAGTTTGATCTGATCCAGAGCTTATATACTTGTGTTTTCTGAAATGAATATTTCAATACATACTTTAATCACATCAGTCATGACTTGTAGCCTTACTTGGGTTTATACATGAACACGGTCAAAAGTCTCGGGGTCGCCAAAAATCGGGCCTACATTAGGGGTGCTTGTCCATTTTTCATTTTGTGGGTTGCCTGTTCAAAAAGAACTTGACAACAATAAGAATTGACAGCATTAAATATCAAATATATATAAAACTAAAAATGTTGTAAGGATATATATGATCCAACTTTCCACTCCAAAAGTAAAAAAAGTAAAAAAGGCAAGGCATAAAGTGGTACTCAGGAAGAAACCATGATTTCAGCCATAATTATAGTCCCACTCCTTTGATAATAAGCTCCTTAGTTTAAGTCAGCTGCCAAAACTTAGTTCCTCCCCATACAACTTTCTTGTTTAAAGCAATCCCCCATGACATAGCTTGCCAGTTCAGGAACTAAACTCATTACAGGACTAGATTAATACTGTAGTACTGGTCAAATGTATTCTAAATTTCTAATGGCATTTTGTGATTTTCCCTTGTCTTCACATCATTGTCAATATTTGTTAAGTATATTCTTATTTCTTACCTTTTTCTTGGTGGCTGATCTCGTTAAATATCTGTAAAATGCCCATTTCACCTAGATATCAGAATTCTTGCCAATTACAAACATGCCACTAACAGTAAGCACAATAGGACTTTGATGGGGTTATTAACAGTAATTAATTGAATATTATTTTGAACTGCTCCAGAGCTTATATACATGTGCTTGCTGAGCTGCTGAGCATTTAAAATTTAGCTTAATGTAGTTAGCACCCATGGTATATTTTGAGTGTCTAAATATTTAACATGTGTCTACATATAATTTTATGCATTATAATACAGCTGCTGCATTTTAAACTTTAAACCTAATCATCCCTGGATCTGAAAATTGTGGACGTTTTAGATTGTTTAATGTGGTTGCCTCTACTACAATCCAACAAGAGATTTTTATGGATTTATCACAGGAGTGCTATCACTGAGTTACCCTAGCAACATGCACCAATTTTCTTTTATATCAATTCCATTTCGTAGAGATGTGCTAATACCCAAGGTCATTAACTGAGATAAGTCCAGGGCGACTGAAAAGAGGACTGCGCACTACGAGACCTCCCAGACTGGCAACTTTTCTCATTTCTGCCGAGGAAATTTCTGGGACTTAGAATATTTCCCACTGAAGTAAAATCCGAATTATTCTAAGTCCCAAAAATTGCTTGGCAGAAATGAGAAAACTGCCGGCAGAAATGGCAAAAATTGCTTGGCAGAAATGAGAAAAGTTGCCAGTCTGGGAGGTCTCTAAATGCGTCTTATTCTAACAATAGTCTATGATTGTTGAACAACACTTGAGAACAACGTAAATAAATATTAGAGTGTAATGTCGTAGTTGAATACTAAGTCTTGCAAGTTATTCGACTCTGACCCAGAAGGTTGCGGGGTTTGATTCGTCCCCTGCAACATGATAATGAAACATGGCAAACATGGTGGTGCCCAAAAGAGTGCTGATCCAATATTTTTTTACAATATTGGAGTAATGAGTAACACAATATGTCTCGTATTGGTCGTTACAATATTATTAAACAAGGAAAAATCTTTAATCCTAAAAATAGACTTAAACTGAGACTAGACATAATTTTCACACTCGACTGAACTTGCATCCTATTATCAGCGAAAGTCTTTCCTTTTTTAAGCAAGTTATAAGCTTATAATGTCTTAACAAAAATGGTTTAGAGCAATTTCGTTTTATTAACCCCTTTCAAGTAGTCCTCTATAAACACTGTAGATACTGCTCCTCCAAAAAATCAGAAAACAGGGTTGCAGTTGATGGAACCATTTCAAAATTCAGGAGTTTATTGGGAATAGCCCAAATAAGCATGACACCAAATTAAAGATATATAGTATGGATAGTTTGTAGGCAATCCAGTCGCAAAGTTTACTTCAGCCATTGAAGTAAAAAAGTGACACTTAGGCCGACTGAAGAAGTAGGCCCAATTTTCAACTTTCGAATAGTGGGTGTTACATAAAAATTAATATAAAGTAAAAATACAAGAATTTAATTTTAAGAATTTTATGTTTAATGACATTTTTATTTAAGTGAAGTATAAGGATGTTATCAAAGAAAATCGAAATCGTCACTTCCTCAGTAGGCCTAAGTGCCACTTTTTTACTTCTATGACTGAAGTAAACTTTCAGACCTTGCCATTTGAAAACGATCTGTCAGATTGCTATGCCACTTGGTGAACTAGTTTTAAATAACCTATTCTAAGCCTCCAAGAAAGCATGAGGTGCTCATTTTATCCTGTCTGCCAATATTGAACTTCAAAGTGAGCAATATCTACAGTGTTTATAGAGGACTACTTGACGGATAATACGGAATGTTTAGAAACCCTTTCGGGAAGAAGAATGTAGACTAGAAAAGATGCAGCTCATATCTAGTAACAGTACGAGTAGATTACGCCCTGATTGAAGTATGCATTAACTTATTTACGGGGAAAGTAGCTGCGTTTGACAAAATAAAATCAATATGTATTTTACATGATTAATTGAGTAAGCCTGGCACTTTCACATCAAATTTGATCCTTCATATTTCCAGTACAGTTAATAATAAGTAGTAGTAGTACAATATAAATATGAAATACAGAGTTCTTTGAATCAATTATCTTTTAGCAATATCCTCATACATGAACACGGACCAAAGTCTTGAAGGGCCCCCAAAATATCTCATGAAAAACAGGGGGTCACCCAAACATGGACCTACATTAGTGGCGCTTGTCAAAAAATATCTACATTAGGGGGGATTCTTCCATTTTCCTCTAGTGCGTGTCAATGTTCAAAACTTTTCTGTTAAAAAAATTTCTAGGGGAATCCCCGAAACCGCCTCCCCATGTTCATGTATTAATATCCTTATACAGTATATAGCCATTACGGGCATTACCCAATGCTGTTGATACAAAATTTAGCATTGGGTGACAGTACAAACATTAGTAATATGATATCAAACATTAAGATATCATCAATAGCTTCGCCAGCTTTGTCCAATATTTAGAAACCAACTCGGCGCTCCATCACATGATTTACATGCACATATTGGAAGTTAGTCTGAACTCTGGGGATTCGCATCGAGATGTAGAAATTATTAAATTAAATACACTTAGATGCATCAGGAAAGAGTTTCATTCCATCGAGTCAAAAAGATAAAATCAAGCGTATGTCTCCGACGGTTCGCGTCGTCGGCGTCGATTTGTCATGATATGTAAAATCGACTGGGAGAAAGACGCGGAAAGTTTAGAATTTGAGTCACGCAACCTTTCTTTACAGGACGTGCCATTATAGCGCACTAAATAAGATAAGATGTATACTGTTATCATGTTTAAATATATCAGTAAAGTTGACTGCACTAGCAGTGCCAGAGTTATCATGGGAGCCGTAGGAGCCCTAAATGCCCTAATGTTCGATTTCTTTGAATAATTTGACATGCCATTATATTGAAAAGAAATTGGTGTTGTTGCATTTGACAAATATTACGTAAAGCAAGTATTTGTTTAGTAATACTAACTTTTTCTAGATGATATTAGCTAACCCCTAAACCTTTGTTTTGTTAGAATCTACATGAAATATATTATTTCTAAATGGCTAAACATGGTTTATAGCTATGTGCTCAGTGGACCGCGTAGAGTCGATCACTACTAAATTCAGATTCTGATACTCACAACTTGCAAAACATGCTCTATATCTTTTTAATCGACAAAAAGGTCTTGGTTTAACAGTGTAATGAAACATTTTATTGAGTAAATGGTGTTAAAAATTGTTTGTTGGTTATTGAAGGCAAATGCAATTAATTCATCAGAATACATCGTTGGATTTTGGACTAAGCTTCTTGTTGTTGGAAGATTGGAAATATTTAATAGATAAGGACATAATTAAGTAGTTAATATTTAAGTACTCTTAAGTTTTGCATTGACCCCAGTACTTTAGAATGGCCCTTCAAAATGATGATTGCACTTCTCTCTCTTTTTCTCCTTCTTTCCTTGCTGAGCTCTGAGTCCTGAGTCTTCTTCTCTTCTCATCGCGCTCGCTCTCGGTACGCGTTTTCAGCCAGCCAGGCGGACAAGAGAAAAAAGTGCACAAAGCTGAGTGTGGAGGGAAGAAGAGGGAATGAAAATTGTACAGGGAAATTTTATGCAGGGTTTTCGACATCAATAAATGCCTTAAACGAATTTTGTCAATAATAAACAATGTTTGCAGGGTCAAAACACACTTGCGGGTTTTAGTAGATTTTACTAAATAGATCGATGGGTCAGAATGTTTACAATAATTCGGTAGGGGGCGCTGGCGTCGCGTCAGCTGCTGCTGCCCGTTCGGCCGGAATTTCGTGCCTGGCAGACGGTGTAGAATTGTGGAGGGGAACAGAGGCCAAAAAGTGTTGAAAAGTGAGGAGGATCAGTTTTGGCATTAATTTGGCCATTTCGACGCATTTTTCGGGTCTACAGCACTCCATTCACGACAGAGGAATGTAAGTACACACATGACAAGAGTCAGAATGTTGTTTTTAAGGTTAAGGAATTTTACTACATAACCCTCCGAATTTTTTGCCACCTAGATGCCTGAGATATTTTTTGGTTTGTGTCTTAAATGACCTCTCTACACTATCAGGCATGGCCTTGATGGCTGGGTACCCTTCTGTTGCCTATCTAAGCTCAAATAGAAGCCCAGAAGGCTTTTATTCCTCGACAGCGTTCTTTTCGGGGAAGCTGATCTGCTTGAAACGGAAAAAGGAGAAAGCCACAAATAGGGCGAAAAAAACGGAAAAAGAGAACTCAGCCAGAGCGCTTAGATCTCGAGGTCTGCGGATGCACGGAAACACCTGCTTTGTGTCCCAGTGCTCTAGCCCCGTTTCTGTCTGTTCCCCCAACCCCGTTTCTGACTTTCTGTTGCCCCAACTCCGTGTTTGTTGTCCCAACCCAGTTTCTGTTGCCCTGGCCCAAGTTATGTTGCCCCAGCCCTTCTGCAACTACCTCGGCCCTTCTCCGGGCGCCCCGGCCCTTCTCTAGGTGCCCCGACCCTTCTCTGGGTGCCCCGGCCCTGGGGGAGGGGCCCCCGCGCGGCGGGCGGGGCCCCGGCCGGGCAGAGGGAGCGCCC
>LR138403.1:10454-28139 GCA_900659605.1 Tisbe holothuriae | reverse complement strand
AATCCTCAGAAGAAACATTCTTTAATAGGACTTATTGTTTTTCCGCATCCTTGATGAAATGTGATCTGCCACATGGGAAAGAAGAAGACTTGAAAGAGGTAAAAAACTGTACTCTGCTGCAGAAGTTTATTTTCAGACAGCCACAAGAGATGAGGGGAAAAGTAATGGGGAAAATACAAGGCTTACTACTTTATCCCGTATGAAGCTACTTAGCATTAGGATTGCCATACTTTTTGCAATTAGCTGTTAAAATTGCAAGTAACGGTAATGGGACAAACGTACACCAAATATTGCTTAAGTTGTACGATGCTCCCTATCATCAGGATTACAAGACCATTTACTTTTACATTTCACTTAGCCGGTCATAGTACACTTCTCAAGCTATCTATTAAAGTTCCTTTTTATGGTTAAAGTTTAATGACCCTTCATTCAACAACCCTAACCAACACATGCAAAAGGTCTAGCAATCATATGATAGGTAGCATCATACATTAGCAATATTTGGTGTACGTTTCTCCCATTACTTTTACTTGCAATTTTAACAGTTAATTGCAAAAGGTATGGCAACCCTAACACAATTCCCATCTTCTAAAAGCCTGCAGAAAGTTCACCTTAGTTTTAAATAAGATGGATTCATCTTCATTCTGTACTACTTACCTGAACATACTTTTTCTCGGCTGGCGAATCGGGCTGACCGCCGCTGCGGAGCGGTACATTCGAGGGTAATTTCGGAGAGAGGGAGCGTTGAATCTTGGTTTTACGAGGAAGAGAATTGGCATTTGGTCGGAGATATTTCGCTATGTAAACCCGGCCAATCGCGGCCTTAAAGGACTAAGCATTTTCATTTTGACCTGAATACACTTTAGACTGGCATTTTAAGGGGAAAAGTTCAAAGTCCTAAGGGTATTCACCACAAGCTTATAATTTTAACATGTTTTGTAGGCCATATATAGTGTAGGATAGAGGAGGATACAGCTATACAAATACAGGAAGAAAGAAGAGGCCATATATACCTAGATGAACGGCAAAGGCTAATCTGATTTAAATAGAACCTTCAGCTCTCTAACGTTATCTATTTCCAAAATTGAAACTATCTTTTTAGAGGGGCACATTTCCCCTGAATCACGTTTCAAATTAAAAACGGTCGAAATATCTCCTCCGAAAGTAACATTCCTGAAGGCAATTGGAGTGAGGTCCGCCTTGGGGAGGACGATTTGAAATGGGTTGTAGGATGATGAAGAAGTATCAAATGATCTGGCTCGGGGTCGGGTCTGTTGGCTGTAGCGCTGCTGGCTTCGGCGGTAGAAGTCGTTGAAAGTACGGCCGCCTGAAGGAAGAGGAAAACGGATTGAATTACGACTCGTATTAACTTTTAATAAGGATTTCTACATGTTGTTCTGCCGGTATAAGGAGTCTGATGGTTTCCTTGTTTTTGCATAATGTTTTTTTTTGCTTCCAATCCAATTATTTTCGGTTGTTTTACCATGGATGAAAGGAGCAGCAGATCTCTGCCAGAGCCTTTCTTTTAGAAAGTACAACAATTAGGAAAGATGCTGAATTTAAGTAAGGCATAGACCAAATATGGTTCAGTGAAGCGATAGATTGTTATAGCAAAATATACTAACATTTTAAAATGTTTCTTGCAAGGTTTTTCTATATAAAAAGAGTACAAAAGCGTTTCCCATTATTTTTAGTCACTCACCCAGGGCGACATCTGTTATAGCAGCCGCAGCTACAACGAGGAACAAAAGCCGCCTCATTTTTGAGCGGGAAATTTAAATTATATATAAACGCCGCCTCTCCGCACCTTAATGTCTCTTCAGGAAATGCTATGACACAAAACACACATTTATAATTGAAGCTTCTGTTTTGTTCCCACCGAACCATTCAAAACTGAGTCCATTTCCTTCCGTTAAGACGGTTTCAGAGCTGCGTACAGTCCGCGCTTGTTTTATTTTTATTATTATATTATCCGGTGTATAACTGTCCCTCCCCTTTGTAGTACGTGTTACCACGGCTGGAGCGCGCGAGATTTTTAAGGCCTCGTTATAATAATACGCTTAGGTTTTCGTCGAATTGTTTCGGCCGCAACTGGGAATGCGTTCAAGTGCGTAAGTGGATGATGATGCATATCTGACCGACTAAACAACGCAACATTGCATGTAAGTGATGTAATAATACCAATCATAAGTTGCAGACATACGAAGAGATGGATTCAGTTATGTACGTTTACTGCATTTATAGAAAAGTTATTGTACCCGCTTTGTTTATTTTTTTCATGATTTCTTCTCTTATATTTTACCCGTTCGTTGTTTGTCATAATTTTGGAGTATACATTTGTTGAGAAAGCCGGGCACGTATTTATACGGAATCCTGTCAGTGTACATTTTTAACACGATGTTGCGTAATGCATAATATACCTAAAATCACCCCGTGATTTACTATAAAGGGTATTTGTACACCTCCGAGGAAATGTGCACAAAGGTGTACAAATACCTCCGTTACTTTCTTTACACCCTTGCCTAAAATTGATTTGATGACATATCCCATAATATTTTGCTATTTTCGTCTCTAGATATCTGTACATGTACCTTTTAACAAGTCTTAACTGTATTTCTATTTATGATTGTAAATATATTCTTAGCTTCCAGTCGGGATGTGTTACTTCCCATCTCCTTATTCGGAAGCGGAACACACCTGACGCAAAACGCCAACTCTAACAGCAGCTTCCGAATGGCGTAAATTATACCGTGTTGTTTTTCATCTTCCTTTCAAGAACTAACTGCATTTGATTCACTTTTCGAAGATATTGGATCCAATTACAGATCTCCATTCAAGCTGAAAATGGAAGATTTTTTCGGATATGTGGTCCCGTAAGGTCATCGTAAACCTCTGCGGACATGTCTGTCTGTCGTAGCGAGATTAATTTTGACCGTGACTTTGAAATAATAATGCAAAAAGCATCATATGGTTAAAGGAGCCGTTTTACTAGAGCAGAGGTTGGATTTTAATAACAGAGATGTAATTAGGGTACATTTAAATGACATTTAATGAGTGGAGACTCGTTTGCAGATCATTTTCAAGGGGGTTCTTAAATTCTTATAAAATACACAATTTCTGCTGTTACTCCGTTTTGCAAAGTAGTCCGTTACGTTAGCTAACAATATAATTTAAGTTAACGCTATATTTTAGCACATTTAAATACTAATTGAGTATCAGACAGTGACATACACTGGTCACATAAAAATTAACACTTCAGAAAAGTGACAGTGTTTTCACGTCGGTTCCATAATGATTTTTATACAAATAGAACATCATCAAGACCTTGTTACGTATAAAATCTTCTCCCACGAAACGTCAGATGAAAATATCGCGTTGCGGTCTCTTTGAAAATCGTCGTCGACCGGTCACGCGTCACACCCAATATTTTAATCCTCCTCATGCACTTTCGTAATGTGTCATCGCGCAAAAACCAAAGCAAAACGTCTTTCTCAAAAGAGCAAGTTTTAAAGGGTTATTCTCGGTGCTAAAATGATGAAGAAAACATTGTCTGACATGCACGTTAAAGGAGTAACAAGCAACGTGCAATTTCAGCCTCTATAGTCCTTGTTCCACGTTCATTTATGCATTTTGCGTGCCAATAACCCTTTAACACCGTTATGAATGTCGCCCTTTTCTCCTAACGAGGCCTCCTTCTCTTATCTGGGAGAAAATAAACCATAACCATAAGAATGGTCGTCGTCCATTGCCCTTGGGTGGCAAATTATGTCGACAAAGTTTTTGACGCAGTGCATCGTGGTGGAAAAAGTCACTGGAAGGTGGAAGAATAGTTCATTAACAATTCGCATTCGTTGGATAATAATACATGTAGCATAATGTAGGGTTGCCAGAAAACAATTAGGGAACGCGTACACAGTACATGGGTTGCCGTTACAGTTTAGTATTAATTTGGAAGCCCTGAAAGTTCAGTACTCTAGAAAAAGGCCTGAATCAGCATAAAACTTTGCATTGATTTTTTAAAGAGAAATAGCAAGTGTAACTTTTATAGCCATTTTCACTAACGGAAAAAATTCTCTCCATGGATGTGAATGACTTTTTTGTTCAGTTAAATCAAAATGAAATGCATGTTAACGTTTTATTCCAGATAATAATTACCCTACCAATGATTGCCATTCAATGGGACCCGTTACGTTTATCTTTAATAAACTCTGGCTGTCCTTCAATTCCTGTCATTTGCTACGTCCGACAATCCATCGTTTCCGTTTCTTTCGTCCTTGCTTGATTTACGGAACTCCGTTAATGACATAATAGGCCTCGTTTGACCAACACCATTCCTTTAATTGGATCACGATGTAAAGAGAGCGGCGGGAGACTTCCAAGGACGATCGAAGCACGATTGGATTGAGGTGCACTTCGAACAAAAGTATCCATTAAATAATAAAAAGACTCAAAATGTCAACATAAAAGGTGCCACAGTTTAAGCAAATTTGACGATCAAATATAATCCCAACCAGGAAAACGACATTCATCTCGGCGTTGCTAACGTGACAAAGCGATCATGTTACACAAAATCCAATGTGCACAGAACTAAAGGATTGAAACGTGTGACGGGCTCAAACAAGGAAATGGAAACGGCTTCAGGCAAAGGATATGAATATCGAAGTTAAATGACCGCCATGTAGCCGAGGAGTGCTACTCTTATAAACATATTCTGAATTTATTTTAGTCTGCTTTTACATGTACATCACCCCACGATCACAAAAATCTGTAAATGTCTTTATTTCGATTGAATTCATTCCCATTAACACATATTCAAGTCTGTGGATCCTCAACATGCCCAATCAAACGCTTCTTAATTTTGTCATCTAAATCCGGTCTGTATAAATTTTAATATTGTGGCGAGATGTTGTCACCAAATCTTGATTCAATATTTAGCAAACTTGAGCAAAGTCTAAATATTTAACCCTCACACCATCTAGTCCTTCTTCTTCATGAGCCCAAACTGGGCGACGAGCGCGCCCCTCCCGTCCTCGCCCTCCTTCCACTGAGTCATGCGCCTCAGCATCCCCTTGGACATCCTCAGCCCACGCTCCTCCTCTAGCATGGACTCCATCGGCGTCTCAATATCGTTCAGCGGCCCCTTGTACACCACTTCCAGCCCGTTCCCGTCCGACACGCTGATCCGGCACTTCAGGCCCCGGAGCCTGTGGTCGTCCGTGTCCGCCTGCACGGTGAACAGCCCGTGCGAGGCGGTCAGCTCGAAGCGGGAGTAGAAGTGCAGGTCGCGCCTGTCGTGCTGCGGCAAGGGGTGCAGGACCGGCGACCAGGACTCGGTCGAGTTGGAGCTGTCCCTGAGGTCGCGCTTGGTGAGGGAGTAGTGCGAGTGGGGGCGGTCGCCGCGGTCGCGCTCGGGGTGAAAGTCCTGGACGTGGGCGGCAAGGCCGTGGCGGGGCGGTCTGTAAAAATGAAGGAAAACAGGATCTGAGAACATATTTATAAAAAAAGAAAAAGAGTTATCACGCGTACCTGTCGCAGCAGCGCTTCTTCACGATGCACTTCATCTTCTTGAATCCGCATCGGTCGTTGTGCTCGGCGATGTCGGCCTTGGTCATCTTGGCCTTGCATCCCTCGGCCTCGTTGGCGCAGCGGAAGAGGTGTCCGGACTTGTCCACCAGCTGCTCGATGGTGCGGTGGCGGCGGGGCTCCTGGAACAGAAGCATAATTCTTTTAGTGACCTCTTCCAACGCGTTTCTTACCGGGAAGATACGGAAAAGACTGTCAAGTGTGAAGGACTCAATTTTCTTACCCTTGTGAAGTCGCACCTGGCGACGCCGCATCGGTTCCTTCCTGCGTCCCTGTCCATCTTCTTGTAGCAGCGCTCGCAGATAGGGTGGCCCTGCTCGCACTGGTAGACCTTTGCCCTGGGCACCTCGAGGCAGATGGGGCACTCCACCACCTCCACGTACCAGGCGTCGGAAGAGCTGCTCACGTTGCCAGCCATCACCAAGGAGGAATCACAGCAGAGGAGCACTCAGCAGGCTGGAGGGACGGGGATCAGAAACCTCCTCAGGTGGAAATTGAACTTGTCCGACTTGTCGTCAGAGTCGAGCGAGAGATGCCGATATTTCGATTTCGACGAGCTCACCGTTTCGACTCGAGTACTCAAAAGAGAAGACTCAGAAGACTGAGTCAAAACTTCAGAAGAGAGAGAAACTCAGCTGAGAGTGAGCTCAGAGGAGAAAAACGAAGAAAGAATATCTGAATTTATGGTGCTGTGCAAATTGCGTCATTTTCAAATGCCCAACAGAGGGCAGCAAAAAAATTGTGACCAGCATCTATGTTCCCGTCCAACGGAGGAAGGTTCCCGCAATGATTACGCACTGGATATGTTCCCGTTTCAGGAAAGCTCAGCGAAAAAATTTACGGAGTTAACCGGAAACAGCCAAACAGCTGAACCCGCTCCCGCTAATTTGGCGCTAAAAACAGTATCGTTTTATTTTTCACCCAAAAATCATGCAGCGTCAGCTGATTGAAACTGAAACTCTTGGTTGAAACTGAAAATCTTGGTTGAAACTGAAAATCTTGGTTGAAACTGAAATTCTTGGTTGAAACTGTAACTCTTGGTTGAAACTGAAACTCTCTCAGTTGAAAGTAAAACTCTGCATTGAAAATGAACTTCTACAGTGAACTGTAGCTCTGCATTGGTATGATACTAATTATTGAGCTTGAAACTCTTGGTTAAAGCTAAAACTATGAACAGTTACAAAATCTGCGCATAGTTTTTCTAATTAGTAAGGAAGATGATATTTCAAAACCTGATAAAATAATAATAATATATAAGCAGAAAATAAAGTTCATTACTATTCATTCCTTGGCTCATATATAAGTATTTCATCTTGCCTCTGGTTTTGCTACTTTCAACAAGTTGAAACTGGAACCCCAAAGCAGAAATGTAAGATTGAATGGAAACATAGAGATGTATACAGACTTGAGGTATTCTATATTGCAGGAGAAAAGCTAGCTGGATGAAGAAAAAGAAACTAAATCAATGAATTAATGAAGCTAAATGATATTTCTGAAATTTTTATAAACTGACCAAAGACTTAACATTAAGCTAAGAGACCCAATAAAGCTTATTTTTGGCTTTTTCAAAATGTTGTGTTAACGACATATAATAATAATATTGACACAAAACATAGAATACTATAAAATAAGTTAGGATTGAAGCAAAACAGCATTCAGTTTCCATCTAAACACAATTTATTCAATACAGTCCCCACAGAACCATTGGTCAATAGGCTCTTCTTCCAACTTGACACAAACATTATCAAAGGCATTAAGGCATCCACCACAATAGAGCATGAAGGTTCCAGGTGTGCATTGGTTACACGCACTGCATAGCCACAACGTTTTTGCCATCTCAAGCTTCTCATTGAAATCCTTTTGGAATTGCTTGTCCATTGCTGCCACTTCATTGACTATAGTGGGTAGTGACATTGAGAGAATGTTCTGCCAGATGGGGCTAGACGGCACGGCATTGGAAGCCTCCCGAATTAGATTACCCATTAGGGAGTTGGGCCTCGTTTTTGCTCCGTCATGGTCCATTCTTGTCCGTTTGGCTGTCCCCATCAGCGCCGCAATTGAGCGATGCTTCCTCTCCTTGTGAGCTTTTGGGAGAGATGGAATAGTGGGCACTGCTATTTCAGTTAGGGGCTTTGTCTCCATTTCCAGGAAGAGTGGGACTGCCATTTCCTCTGGAGCTTGCTTCACAAAGTTAGTAAGACGACTCAGCTTATCCAGGTATGTCTTTTTCTTAGACAGAAAAACGGGTTCAGGGCTCAGTTGGACAGATTGCTGAAAGTATACAAAATATATTATTGTAAGTATTGAAATGTTATTGTATGATATTTATCATACATCTTCCAGCTGCATTGGTGGATCTTGGGAAGGACCAATGGGAAGGGTCTTCTTGTTGGAGGTTCGTGTCACATAGTCATGGTCAGAGTGAGGAAGCTTGGTGCATGACAAAGCAGCCAGAACATGCTGATGCCGACACTGGTCATGCAATGCATATTGTGTACAGCTGCAGCTCACCACGTGGCAGCAGGGAGCCTCTTGAGGGCATTTCGCACACACCACCTCACAAAGTGGTCTGTTACACTGGATAGGGTTTCTTAGCAGTGAGTAGAACTTCTCCCCCTTCTCAGAGCAGCTCTTCAGATGGTAACCTGGGCCATCTTGTTCCACCAGAATGTAGTTTCTTATATCCGGGGGATGCATACTGCGATAGTCCACTTGGCGCTTTGAGGTGTTGAATGCTTTTTTTACACCCTGCTGCAGCAGGAACCGCTTCCTTGCATACCAGATCTCATACTGAAGCATCAGATGAAGGGCAACATCCACACGGGTGTTTGGCATAAAGGTCCGTTTTAAGAAGGCATGGTACCTGAAAGTAAAATCAAAAGTTGTCTTAATATGTCTATTTATATAGCAAACCTTACTTTCAAGACTTAAGGTATAAAATTATAGACCAGCAAAATGTATCATTCAACCATTTTAAACTTCGTTCAACTTGAAACAAGTTGAAACTTAAATTTATTGTAATTGAAACAAATTGAAACAGAACCAAATAAGAAGTGAATGAAATTGAAATTGAAACTGAAACAAATTGAAACTGAAACAATTGAAATTAAAACAAGTTGAAATTGAAACAACTTGAAACTGAAACAAATAGAAATTGAAACAAGTAGAAATTGAAACAAATTGAAGCTGAAACAAATAGAAATTGAAACAAGTTGAAATTGAAACAAATTGAAACTAAAAATAATAATGTTGCAAGTTGCCTGGTTAAATTTAAGGTTATTTTATTGGCTTAATAATGCTTTTTGATATGCTTTTTGTATTTTAGACATTTGTTTAAATAGTATTTGTCCCTTTCAAAATATTGCTCTACCTTTCAATGCCCAAATTATGGGCGGGAATACCCTTGATGAAGGCCCTTGCCCACTGCTCCACGGTCGATACTTTCCCAGCGTAGCCCCAATTATCAGTGAAATACGACCACTTTTCCGAAGGTGCCTAACAGGGAAACAGTTATTCATTTTAACCAGTCTAAACATTATCACTACTTTATCTACCCATTTGGCTTCCAGGATTTGGTAGAATCGGTGAAAGTCCTCAGGATTTGTTACCAGTCTGAGATTCTTGAGGTCCTCGAAGAGCCCTGGTTGTCCTTTTGTATTTTCACGCCAGTTCCGCTCTAGGTGCCAGGCACAAGTGATGAAATGAATGCCTAAGTTTGGCATGGCAGCCTGCCAACCAAGTTTGGCGGCCTTGGCAGCATCTGTGATCAACGCCTGTACTCTTTCGCAGGCTGTTCTCTCCATTTCATACAGCTTTTTGAAGATCATTTCCATCACAACACGGTTCTCAGACCGTACAAGCGCCTGAGCAATTGGTACACCTTCATTTCGGTGGTCTGTGGAAGGGAAACATACTATTAAAACTTAATTCCACATATTATATCCTGAGCAATACCGGATAGTATTTTATAATTCAAACCAAAATCCAACTTTTCAAAACCAATGTTGCTTTTGGATTCAAACAAAATTCCACATGCGAGGAAAGTATACGACATATATGGAACTGTCTAAATATATTTCATAAAAACTTACCAAAAGCCATAATGGTAAGGAACAGAAGATTTGCCGAATTTGTCTTGTGAGTGCTGTCTGCCGCAATTACATACGGATGGTCCCTGAATCTTTGCCGCATATTGTTTGAACAGAAGAGCAGTAGGAATTCTGAGCTCCCATCTGGTGACTCAACGTGCTTGGAAGCAACATCACTAGGCAGTTCGTGGTCATCTGCGTTCCAGTGAGGGCCAAGATTAAAGGCCACGAGCTCTTTCCTTCTAAGAAACTTTAAGACATTGACCATCTCCGGCTCTCGGACATCAACTCCAGTGGTGACTTTGGACCTTTGGATGGAGTGCACAGTCTGGAGCGTGACAACTTTCTTGGTATCATTATCATAGCTCTCATGCAGAAAGTGTATGTTGATGACCGCAGTTGGTGACACACCATCTTGTAGCAGCCCAGCAATCTTGTCCTTGGTTGTGCTGGCAACCCTAAAAATGGAATAGCATTTGTCAGACACATATGTACATATAATTAAGTGGAACAAAAATAAAAGTAACGTTGAAACATAAATAATTGAATTGAACATGTGCATGCAGTAAATTTTTAAAACAAATGCAATTGGGGGACGACTGTAAATTACTTTGTAAGTGCGTGAAACCCACCGCTTTTTATACGTATGTCTTTTAAAGATAATACTAATTGTTATACCTTTCATGCCGCAGTTCGCGCTCATGGGTGTGTCCAATACAGCCAAACAGACGAAATGCCTCCACCACCTTACTGCAGACAGTGCCTGCGTGTTTGCACTGGCTGCCTCTGGCAGGTGCTACTTTGAGGTAGGCGGTGCATCTGGTGTTTTTCTTGGAACCATTTTCCTCTTTGCATTGGTAGTTGCGGTCATGCTGGTTGCGGTTGCAGTTAAAGTCCACTCTCTGACTTGTGGTGGAAGAGCGCCTAATTGAGAAGAACTGATCGTATTCCTTGTCCTTTATCCAGGAAAGGGCCTCTGACTGAGATTGGAATATCTTCGAAATGTAGGTGTGAGAGTGGTCCTCCGGGCAGTGAGGCAGACACTTCTTGTGCTTCACATGATCATGGAGGCTCTGTCTTGTGGCAAGAATTTTGAAGCACTGGTGGCAGTGAAACATGTTAAGTTGTTGATAGGACATCACTTATCCAAGTAGCAATGGAAGCTAATTATGCAATGAAATTTATTTATCTCCAGAGGAATGCAACCAAGCTGAGCTTTCTTCTCTGAAATAGGGTCCAGTTTTGTTTGTTCCTCTCTGTTTTCTGCGAAATTTTTCGAACTCTATCTACATATTCATAATACATTTCTGTCCCCCCTGAGCTGAGAGAGGAACACACAACTGGAAAAATAAACATTCTTGAAAAGGTGCTGAAGAAGAAACGAAAAGTAGATCCCTATGAGTGCTTTTAATAGTCTCAATTAGCCCCTTTAACAACAATAAAATTACTAACAGGGCTTCTTATTATACAAAGAAGAAAAAAGTGAACAAAAAACGGGTGAAACAAAGGTGAAAAATGCCATTTTCAAAGAAGTAAGTATCCAATTAAGTTTTAGTTCTCTTAACAACAATGTAAATTACATCCTCTGCTATCTAGGGATCTCGTGTGGGTCAGGATGAGCAAGTCCCCCGTGTGGCCAGCTCAAGTCAGGGATCTGGATGAGAACAAGGGATATCTTGTTGACTTCTTCAACAGCTGGTCACCTCTCTCCTGGGTCAAGGAAGATCAGCTGACTAAGTTTCTGGACGGAAAGGAATTTGGTAATATTAAAAGCTTATATTAGATTTGGCAAACTATTAAAATTAATTTAAAAAGTATTTATACAACTACATATATTATATCCTAATTGAAATTGAAATAGAAAATTGAAATTGAAATTGAAATTGAAATTCAAATTGAAATTGAAATTGAAATTGAAATTGAAATTGAAATTGAAATTGAAAGTAATTGAAATGATTCTTAAAAGAGAAATTTATCCTTGAGACATATGTACTTTTGTTTAGATCCCAAGGGCAAAGGTACCAAGGGCATTGGCGGAGCCCGAAAGATGGCTCTAGAGGAGCTGAACAGAGTCCTTCTTGATGCTGCAGACAAGGAAGAGGGCGAGAAGCATGAGAATCTGGACAAGCAGCTCCCTACTGGCCTGAAGGACACAGAGGATCACACGAGAGAGAAGGGTCTGGATGGTACAGAGCAGAAGGAGATGCAGCTGCTTGGAAAGGATGAGGATGCTGTGAGTACTCCAGACCAGGGAGCAGGAGCTCAATAGTAAGGAGCAGGAGCTCAAGACCAAGGAGCATGACCTCAAGACCAAGAATCTGGAGCTCAAGACAAAGGAGCAGAAGCTCAAGACAAAGGAGCAGGAGCTCCAGATCAGGGAGCAGAAGCTCCAGACAAAGGAGCAGGAGCTCCAGACCAGGGAGCAGAAGCTCCAGTCTAAGGAGCAGGAGCCACAGACCAAAGGCAAGAAATACAAGAAGGGTCCAAGGGAGGATAAGAAGATGAAACAGGATGATGGCAGCACTAAGGATGGTGACAAAGAGGAGAAGGAAGAGGGTGATATGGAGGAGGAGGGTGATGGTGCGGAGGAGGACGATGATGTGGAGGAAGGACCTCCCAAGAAGGTAAGATTTAATGGAATTACTGTACATATAAGTACTAGGAAAGAGTTAGATATGATATACAGTGAACAGATTGTTTACTGTTTGCAGTTGCAACTCTTAAGCAGATTGAACAAGAAGATATGATTTGTTCTTAAAAGGAATGATTACTTGATGTAATATTAAACTTTTTGTATAATTCTAAGGCTATCATCATAGTAATTTTAGTATTAAGTAACAAGCAATTTGTGCTGCTAATGTTACTGACTAATTAATGGCATCCTGATGTGATATTAAACAATGAAACTTTAATTACATTACATTATTTTAGACCCGCCGAGTGGGCAGGCCTTCTAACCCCAATCTACAGGCATCAAAGCAGCGGGTCAAGGAGTCAAGGGAACGCTACAAAAACAGGCGGTATGGCAATCAAGGTTTTAATAATATATGAAATGCGGCAAAACTTTACTTTCAGGTGGATTTGCCACAACACCACTCCCCACGGATGCGGAATGGTTTACAAAAACAAGTCCTCTCTTCTGGAGCACATCTATGACACCAATGAAGGCATTGAAAAGGATGATGCTGATCAAATGGCTATGGAGGGAATGAGGCTGAATTGGGTTAATAACAATGAATGAAGTGCAAAGAGATGATGGCGTGAAATATGATATTTAGCAAATAATTGCTGTTTGAATGTTCATTAGCCAGGTTGAGTGAACAACAACAAAATAAAAATATTTGAAGTGTTAACGATTCCTTCTTGCAATATATTTAGTAGAAATGTGCGGTTTCAGTCTGTTTTTGTGGCTTTAATTGGGCTCAAGTTTTTATAATTCCATGAATAGTTCGGATATGGCTTGCCTTTGGGTTTTATGATAAAAACTATCTTGTGTGATATCTATGCTTTATATTTTTGTTAGTTGTATTATATTTTTGAATATTCCAATGCATAGTACTGTAAATGATGTAAAACACCATAGCTGGCCTATTAAATAATGCCTCCTCGCCCTTCTGAGCTCAAAAATTCAATCTTTGGGGGGTTGGTAATTGTTCGAAGTCAATACTGGTAATTACTGGTATAAGTGTATGTACTAAAAATAGGCAAAATCCCTAATTGCATATTTGAATGAATCAGTTACCTTCCTCTTATAGACTGTATATATACAGTATATAGTATATCCATGATTAATACTTCCTTTAACTTTTTCAAATATTTAATACATGTGCTTTTAAATGTACATATATGGTTCATTTTATGCCCCAAATTTGACATTTTACTGAGTAAATTAACAATATTGGTACAATTACCAGTGTTTTCAAGCAAAACCATTAATTACCTCCTAAGAAATTTACTGTTAAGCCAGTTTTACCTATTCTCACCGCTATTTATAAGCTTAGATAAAGTGTTATAGCTATATCCACCAAAGCACCACTCCCTGTAAAATTTTAATTGTATTAAAGCTCTAATCTCTATTTTAGTTTCTAACAATGAGTCTGGTCCGTTGTAATGAGAAGGTCCTTATAGTATGACTTATGTTTATTAACTGACTTGACTTCAGACTAAATCTGATGGTACAATCTGATAAAACATTAGCATTGGTAAGGCCAGTAAACCATTAGTGTACTGGCTGCAATATGCAATATGATATCAAGCATTAAGATATCATTAGTTTCGTTTAAATACTTGTCTGTCAGTGGCTTCAATGTACTGCTTCAGTTTCAAATTAGAGTTTCAGTTTCAACCAACCATGGAGAATGAAATGTTTTCTATTGTTATCTATGCAACCAATGGCCCAATGCACACTTTCAGTGTCAGTTTCAATTGACAATTTTCAGTTTCAACGTACAATTTCAGTTTCAATTGACAATTTCAGTTTCAATTTTCAGTTTCAATTTCCAGTTTCAATTGACAATTTTGGTTTCAATTGACAATTTCAGTTTCAATTGACACTTTCAGTTTCAATTGACAATTTCAGTTTCAATGGACAATTTCAGTTTCAAGTGTCATTTAGTTTCAATCTACAATTTCACATTCTATTTATATTACAATCAAGAGTTTCCATTTCAATCAGCTGTTCAAGAGTTTCAGTTTCAATCAGCTGACGCTGCATGATTTTTGGGTGAAAAATAAAACGATACTAAAAACAGACACCGAGCACTAGCAAACAGATAAAAGAAATAAAAGAATTTCAGATTCAGGAAAAAATTTACTTGTCGACGCCCAACGCCCCCAGTTCTGACCGGCTGACCTAGAAAGTGTGTCCAGATCGCCGTCCAGACCCTGGCCGTCCCTCAACCTCTATACCATCATGCCTCGCCCCTCCCCACCCCTCCGCCTGGACCAGCTGTGCGTCAACGACCTTGTCACCCACATGCCCTCAATCCGGTGCCACAAGCCCGTCGCTGGTCGAAAGCGCCGGCGGCGCAGGCTCCACATTCCCGCCATGTTGGCAGAGCCGATCATGCGAGAGCTCATCAAGCGCCGTGTTCTGGACCATGAACACGTTGACCTGCTGCTAAACAGTGCCTTCCGGGAGTTGGACATCTGCATGTACATCAAGGATCAGTCCGTGATCGAGCATCTGCTGGACAAGGCCAAGAGGATGTGTCCCAACATCCAGTCCCTCAACCTGTCCAGCGTAGTCAAGATTCCCAACTCCATTGCCACCTTCCCCATGCTAACGCATCTGCAAATAAACACTCAGGATACTCCTGACTCCCTTATGGCTGCTCTGGGAGCCAGTGCTGCCCAGCTTCAGGAGTTACTCTTGGGAGAAAGTGCGGTCACAGATGCTGGACTCATCTCACTCGTCACATGCACGGATCTGAATGGGAATCCGGATGAGCGCTTCGGAAAGTGCACCAAGCTCAAAAGTATTGACATTCGGTACTCTTATGGCATTTCCTCCAAGGGATGCAAAGTGCTAGCAAGGAACTCCCCCGACATGGAAATCTTCAAGTGCACATTTGCGGCCCATGTTGCAGCTGATCATGGCAACCAGACCTACAAATGGAGTCGACTGCAACTTAAAGATGACAATCAGGATGTCAATGGACACCATGCACGCCGTGAACCAATTCCTCTCCATGCCCTGGAGCTGTCTGATATTCTGGATGCGTGCCCTGCGGCCCACCAGTTCTACTTTGCCACTCAGTATAACCTGCCAACTAACTACCTCTTGCCACTCAAGGCAAGGAAGATGACCAAGCTGAGCTTCCACTACATTGAACCAGAGCTGGTTGATGCGGAATTTAATCAAGGCATTGAATGGCCGCGCCCTCTGCCATCTCTGTCCCCAATTCTGATTGACAGTGGACATGGACTTCAGAAGCTCAAGATGGAGGGCGTGACGCAAGTGGACCTGAGCCTCGTCATTGCAAGCTGCCCAAATCTTGAAGTGCTTGATCTGTTTGACGTGACGTTCTGTGCAGGTCGATCTGGTGCACTTGCCAACCATGTCTTGGCCCGGCTGAAGAAACTGCACCTCAGTGATTGCATCAGGGATGGCGAGAACCGGATGCTCAGGATACCGACCAAGGAAGAGTATCTGCGCCTGTTGTCCAGTCCTCTGTTGAAGGAGGTTAATATTGGATACGGTGTCACCGACGAGTACTTCATCTGCATTGGCCACCATGGATTCCAAAATCTTGAGAATCTGAATGTCTCGTGTAGCAGTGGTGAAGTGACCATGAGGTCCATAGGAATGCTCTTGTACTCCAGTGAGAACCATCTCTGCGTGCTCACCTTGGACTGCGAGGGCATAACTCGTGAGGACATGGACACGGCTGCAAAGCACCTGAAGGAGCTTGGTTTGGCCAAGAGCGTCACTCTGAAGTTTCGTGACCGTAGCAAAGCAACGTTTACGTTCTATGAACCATTGACCATGTTGTGATTTGTTGCCTTCGTGAAATAAGGCCGAAAAATGTTATTCTATAACAGTAGCAATAAAATTCTTAAAAAGAAATGAATCTAAAATTATTTTTGACCCTTGTGTCTTAACCAACCATCTCTTATTTTCAGATATATTTGCCACCATGGATTCAACGAAAAAGAAGATTACAAATTACCTCCATCTCAATGATTGCGATCTCCTGCTCCAGGCCATAACGCTCCCATTCCAAGAGATACAATCCCCGCCTGGAGTCTCTCGCCCCTTCACCACATCCGAGACCCGTGTCGACCCCGTGACCTTCTCCACTGAGAGACATTTGGTGGCAGGTGTGCCCCACATGATCAAGGGATTGCCATGGGTGATGTGAAGGTAAAGTATCTTTTAATAGCAAATATGCCATAAAACAAGTTTTTATTTATTTCCAGGCTGACCACGGAAGTGTGGAGTCCTCCCATGATTCCTCCCATGTCGCACTTCAGAGACGCTCCCACTGCCTACTTCCGAAACATGCGAATCCCTGCTCACTTCAATGGCCCTAAACTGCATTGGGAGAGGCCGCCCTGGACTGGAGGAAGAAGACGATCTCGGCATACCGTGTGGAATCCCGCCGGCACGGTTCCGCGTCAGATCCTCTGGGGAAAATCATCGCCATCGGCAGGGATGAGAAGTTCCACAACGAGTTGATCCATGCGCTGGGTGGAAGAGGTTCAGCGGACGGTGTTAAGGGCGACGAAGGCCACGCAGGTGAAGTTTATTGATGCCTGCGAGTGCGATGAGGTGCTGCTGGCGATGGCCGGTGTCGCGGATCGCTCGCTTGCGAAAGGGAATCAGCGGCGCAAAGTTGCGAACTGTGCAAGAACTGGTGCGGGTCGGAATCCCCGCTCTATTCGGTATATTGTGTACAATGAACTGTACACTCTTATTGCCATTTTAATAGCCCAATCCATGGTCTAAACAGACTCCATGTGACAGTGGAACTCTGCATGCTTATTGTACGTTATCTATTCTGGCCGTAAATGTTGAATTAGAGCCAATCTTGTTAGTTACTATTAAAGTACTTGGTTACTATTACAATTAAATACAAATTACTTTGATATTCCAATACCTCTGTTACTTGGGTATTGTTTTAGTATCTCTGCAGCTGTGCTTCGTTAAGTTTCCAAATGCAAATTGCGGGCAATCTGTTGTTTAGTCCCTAATTTATGTTAGTTAAAAGTATCCAAACGCAAATCGGCCCCCTTCTTGACCCTTCCATGTTAAGGAAGGGCCAAGAAGGGGGCCGATTTGCGTGGCTTAGTGTATTGGTCCCAAATTTTGCTTGTTAAAGTATCTAAATGCAAATTGGCCCCCTTCTTGACACTTCCATGTTAAGGAAGGGCCAAAAAGGGGGCCAATTAGTGTTGCTTAGTGCTATTGAGTTCCAATTTAAACTTGTTAAAAGTATCCAAACGCAAATTGGCCCCCTTCTTGGCCCTTCCATGTTAAGGAAGGGCCAAGAAGGGGGCCAATTGGGGTGGG
>LR138403.1:0-10354 GCA_900659605.1 Tisbe holothuriae | reverse complement strand
TGCTTGACGCTTTTTACATTATATAGCATCCCTGAAAGGGGGAAAAGAGTTGAACACTGAGCTCAAAATGTTTGCCATTATATGTCTTTTTTCAACTCTTGCTGCGCCATCTAGCGAAGAAGTGATTCAAAAAGAGGCCAAGCAAATTATTCCATTGTTTGTATATCAAAACTACGGGCTTTGGGAAAAGTGCAAAGAGGCAATATAATTATCCTTCTTCTAAATATAAATTCTGTATATTTAATAGAATACTGAAACAAATAGTGAACAAGCAATTTTTAAACTAAAACTCGCGGCTTTTATAAAGACATGTTAAATTGAAATTATAGTTCCTCATTTATGGGTACACGTATAGAAAACACAAAAAACGGTTAGAAGCAATATTCACTGTAATGCATTCTTAGATAGGAAAAATTATTTGGCACATGAATGCATCATGACAATTTATTATCCAACTCTATTCCAAAATCTTCAATTTTGCATCTGGATTTCCATACTTTGGATTGTATTCTTCATACAGATCAAACAATGCTTTCACATATCTAAAAAAACATTATCGCAGATATATGAAGTTAATAATATTATCAATGATACCGTTTGTGAGTTTCAACAATCTGCTCGCTAGATGGCTCCTCTGTCTGCTCCACCTCCACTGGCTTGCCCACCACCAGTGTTATTGGCACTCTGCGGGGTAGCACTCCCAGATTGTACTGGAATATTCCCCTGCCAAGGAAGAATGCCGGTGCAAATGCAAAGTGAGCCTCACACCAATCTTGAAACGTTCTAAGGGTGATTTATAGTATATAGTTATGTCTATAATGGGTATTTTACAAGCACCTTAGCCAAGTTCCTTTAGCATTGGATACATTCTCGAAAAGAAAATTCTCTCCAAATCCAAATACAGGAACTAAAGGTCGTCCATGTCGGATTGCCAGCTTGATGAATCCCTTCCTCCTCTCAAGACAGAGTTCAATGTCTTTGTTTCCATGATTTAGGGCCTCAAACACTCCACCGACAACTAGAACTGTAAACTGCCCTTTGGCAATCCTGAAAAGAATTAATGTGTTATTAAGTTAATAATTAATGCTGTAAATGGTTCATACGATAGACTGGACTCCATTGCTTTCTTTGTTGAAGAAACCAAGCCATGGGCAAGTAGAAATTCTCTGGAGAAGGGAAATTGGAACTGAAAACGAATTTAAACATGACATAATATTACAGAAGGCTCATTCATACTGTACATTTTGAGGGAGAGTAATCAATCTAGAAATGAGGCCAGGAAACAAATCTTTGAATCCGCAAGCATTGGTGGCAAAAGATGCATAGGCGCCAAAGCAGAGCAGGCCGTGAGGGTGATAACCAGCTAGGTAGCTCTTCTCAGGATCCAACTCAGCAGTTTTAATCAGGTTCACAGGGAAGTAGTTGGCAAAATGTGGGCTGAGAACCCAATCTCTCATTGGCCTTTAAGTGCATAGTACTCACAGTCAACGTGTTTACATTCTAAAATGAATTCATACATACGTGAATGTTCTGCCACCTCTTTCAGCTGTATCAAAATCATAGGCATACCAAGCAAAATACAGCAATGGAACCCACTTCCAATTCTCAGAGTAGAACAACAGGTTGTAGCAGAGTATCAGGAAGCCAAGCGACCCCACCATAAACAGGCTCACATGCATGAAGACGGCCAGAGTCTGCAGTCTGCGTTCAAATGGAAGGGAAACTGGGGCGAACTCCATGCCCAAGAACTTGATGGGTTGTCCCAGTCTGCTGACGGTTCCCGGTACTGCAGCTGGTGGCTTCTGGACACGTTTGTTACCCATGATGCCCTTGTGTTTGACAAAAAAACTGACTGCAAGGGACTTGTTTCAAAAAGCTGTTTTGCCTCATTGAGTGCGGAGATAATAGAAATAAAGAGTCCAAGGTGCAAGGAAAAACAAATCAAATAAATGCATGAGTGCATAGCCACTATTAAGAAATGTTATGTATTGGGCCGTTTGGGCGCATAGTTTTGAAACAATAACAAAGTAAAGTGCAATGATAATGATGATAACATGTTAATGTTATTCAGTGATAGATAGCTTTGTAGCTGGATCTCCATACATCGGATTGTATTCATTGTATAAGTCAACCAGGGCCTTGACGTACCTAAATATGGTTAGAAATTAGTATGAACCACAAGAACAAAATGATTTCTTACTTACGTTGCATGCATTTCTTGCACTTGCTCCCTAGTCGGATCTTCAATCTTCACCACATCAATGGGCTTGCCAAATACAACCGTAATGGGCACCCTCCTTGGAAGGAACCCCCAGTTGTACTGAAACACCCCTCGGCCAAGGAAAAATGCCGGAGCCACTGCAAACTGGCCTTCAAACCACTCTTGAAACGACCTGCACCAGGAAACGTTAGAATTATGTTCTGGAATATTAGCATTGCCGTGTGCCTCAGCCATGTCCCCTTTTCATTGGAGACTGTGTCAAAGAGGTAGTTCTCCCCGAAGGCAAAGACTGGGACTAGAGGGCGGCCAAAGCGGATGGCTAGCTTGATAAACCCTTTCCTCCTGTTCAGCACAAGGTCGATGTCTTTGTTGCCATGGTAGAGCGCCTCCAGAGCACCACCGACTACAAGAACGCTGGCCTGACCTTGTGGAACTCTACAATGCATGAGCTTATTGAGTACAGTCCCATTTTACATAGTAATCTTACGTCAAGCTGTGTTCAATGGCCTGCTTTGTACACGAGATGATACCATGGCAAAGGAGGAACTCTCTCGTGAACGGGATTTTAAACTGAAGAGTGTGAACATATGAGGCAACATCAATATATGGCTTAACTAAACCCTACATTTTGCGGTAACGTGATGAGCCGCGTTGTGATGCCGGGGAAGAGATCCTTGAAGCCGACCGCGTCCGTGGCAAAGGTGGCGTAGGCTCCAAAGCTGAGCAGTCCGTGCGGGTGGTAGCCAAAGAGGTAGCTGCGGTTGGGATCAAGGTCGGCTGTCTTCACCAGCTTTATGGGGAAGTAGCTGGCGAAATATGGAGCGAGGATCCATTTCCGAAGGGGACTATGTGACATTTGAATAAGGAAAAAATATGATTAATTACATAATATGTCATTACTTGAAGTCCCTGCCTCCCTTCTGGTCCGAATTGTAGTCATATAGATACCACGCCATGTACGCCAGTGGCACCCATTTGAAGCTCTCCGTGTAGAAGAGCAGATACAACGCCACACACATGAAGAACATCGGCCCAGTGGTGAAGAACAACAGGTGCAACGCCACTGCAGCAGTCTGCAGGCGGCGTTCAGGTGGTAGGCTGACCGGTGCATATTGGATGCCCGTGAGAGGGCTGGTCATGGGCTCCGTGGGCTTGAGCTTCGGCATTGTCGAGGCGTTCAGCTGTTTTGAAGTAATTGTTACACGATAATCTAAATAATAAATGCTGGAGGAGAGATAAAACGAGTTCCTTGTGAGATCGTCTTGGCTGCACATGTACACACGGAATGCAATTGTTTACTAATAATCCACCTCCAAAAATGACGGCTCTGTTAAGTTTCTAATAATAAAATATATTAAATATCATATAAGCTGTGTTTTTACACTCTCTCCTATCACAATTTGTTCAGATCCATTCCACATTCTATCGTTTTTTCTTCTTTCTTTCTCTTTCTTCTTCATCCAATGACGAGTTTGACTTTGGGATCGCCGTACACCGGGTTGTACTCGTCGTACAGCTTCACGACGGCATCAACATACCTGAAAAGAATAAACATGAAAAAATTACCAGAAACCAGTTGGGTATTCATGGTATAGGTTTAAAAAGTACTCAAATGTATGTGGCAATGGCATATTAAGAAATGATTAAATGGTAGCAAATAAAATGTATCTTACCTCTTGTGCACTTCCTCGACCTGCTCCCTGGAGGGGTTCTCGATCTTGTCCACCTTGACTGCCCCTCCGATGACCACGTTGATCCTCCTCCGGTGCGGGATGAGCCCGGCGTTGTACTGGAACATGCCGCGGCCCATGAAGAAGGCGGGGACAAACGTAAACTGCTTCTCAAACCACTCTTGAAAGTTCCTGAAATAACAATATAGAAGGACATTATTATTTATTTTTAGATTGGCTCAAGTTACTGAGTCAAGTACATCAATTGGACCAGGAAATGTAATATAATGTCAAATTATATAATTATTTTAAGTAAAATGAAAAAATCCGTTTAAATTAAATGGCCTAAAATAATTAATGCAATTTTAGTTTCAAAGCAGGTTCACTCAACCCCATTTCCCAAAACTCGTATATTCGAATTCAAACTCACCTCAGCAAGTTCTTTGAACTCCATTTCCCCCGTATATTCTCAAGCTTACCTCAGTTTTGACCCCCTCGGATTCCGCACCTGGTCGTATACGAACGCCTCCCCGAACCCGAACGCTGGCACGAGCGACCTCCCGTGCTGGATGGCCATCTTGACGAACCCCTTGCGCTTGTGCAGCACCAGCTCGATGGTCTCAGCGTCGCAGTTGATGGCCTCAGACGCGCCGCCGACTACAAGTATCGAAATCTGACCCTTTTCGACGCTAGAATAGAACCCAAGTTAAAGATGCATGATGGCATAACTAATTCAAGATTATTCTACCTCAACGCTTTCGTCATTCCTCTCTTGGATGCCGAGCTCATTCCAGACGCAAGGGAAAGCTCTCTTGTAAACGGAAGGAGAAACTAAACCAATAGTTTAGTTAAAAGGATTAAGAAATATATCTTTTTAAACTTATATTTCCTTACCATGAGTTTAAGCGCCAATAGCCTCGTCGTGAGCCCCGGATACATGTCCTTGATCCCCAGCCAGTTGTTGATGAGCCCGCCCGCGCCGAAGGAGAGCACGCCGTGCGGGTGGTAGCCCATGAGGTAGCTCTGGTCGGGGTCCAGGTCGGCCGTCTTCACGAGGCGGATCGGGAAGAAGTTGGCAATGTGGCGGGCGACGTGCCAGTCACGGATAGGGCTGGAAAAGGAAGTCTTAAAAGTGTAACATTGCACATTTATACATTATTTAGTTTGATTACAGCAGACTTGGCCCAATATATTGATCTTGGCATCAAGTGTGCATACAATACATTAATAAAATTATGGTGTCAATGCAATGTAATAAAATTAAATTAAACTCACGCTTCCTTCCGTCCTCCGTTCTCCCCGCAGTCCATGTCATACACATACCACGTAAAGTACAGCAGCGGCAACCACTTCCAGTTATCCGAGTAGAGCACGAGATAGACGGACACGCCGGTGAAGATCGCCGCACTGAACACAAACATGAACATGTACGCAAAGACAGACAGCGTCTGCAACCTGAGAGAAAATGGCAACAGAATAGTTATTATTAAGTAAAAGGTGATTGTGACTTTAAAAGCTAATAACGTTTATGAATGTAGCTAACCTGCGTTCCATCGGCACAGACAGCGGCGCAAATGTGAGTCCTAGGAAGTGGATTGGGCGGCCGAGGGACGTGGACGAGTGGCTGCACTCGGCGTTCTCGTCGATCGGCTCCATGATCATGTGTCTGCTCACGGTCTCGTCCGAAAATGCCGGCTAGCTCATTTGGAGTAAAGAACAAGCAAAACCGCTTCTTCTAGTGGATGAACTTTGATCGAAAGAAATACTACAACTTGTTTAGATTTTTTTTCTGTTACCGGCCAGCTGATCAGGCAGTAAATGAACAAAGCCTGTTTTGAGACTGCAGTCTGGATATTATTTTCTCTCCAGTCTTGGCTGCTAGGCTGAGCTGCCTGAGCGACGTCTCTCGTCTAATCTTCTTCTTTTCACCTCGCCTGCCGTTATACGATCCCTTCGGTGATAGCTTTGGTGAATGTACTTTTGAACTGGTAAGTTCATAAGACACAAGAATGGGAGCGGTTCTAGCTTTGGTACAGTGCCCTCAACTTTAGCCAAATATATCTCAAATGACATTTTTTCGATTTTCAAGATATAAAAGAGTACTAATGAAGAATACTAAGCATTAAAACATATCTTATCTCTTTAAAAAATAGTGCTAATATGCTTGACTAAAGTTAACATTACTTCAAAAAATCTTTCTTTGCAAATGGCCCTAGCCATGCGGGAGCCCTAACTCTGCACTTGCCCTAGCTCTGCAGGGGCCCTAACTATGAATGACACTATGATAGATCATTAGGGAGCATAAACCAAGACCAATAGAGCTAATTTGCCTAACTTAACCAAACCTAACATTGAAAGACAGCCATATTTTATGCTCCTGTTCCCTAGCCCTGCGGGAGCCCTAATTCCTTCTGGTACCCTAACCCTGCGGGAGCTCAGGCCCTACCAGTGCCCCAAACTCAATAGCTTAAGGGTTTAAATGGTAGCTTAGTATCATATTGTATTGGGGAAACATTTTAAATACACTTTTTGAGTGATATACACATTATCCAAAGCACTGTACCAAAGCTAGAACCAAGCCCAAGAATGACCCCTCCAGGGAAGAGTAATTTATGATAGATGGATTTTAATAGCAATCACTTGTCTATCCGCCGACAACTAGTGCTAGTTCTTTAGCTCTAGTAGTCGGGGGTGTCCTATCACATGTATATAAAATAATACTTGTGACGTTTGTGTTACCCTAGAGACCCATGGTCTTACTCCACAATCATAAAATATACGTAGATATAACTAGGAAAGTAGGAAGGGGCCCCTGTCCAGTGCATTAATGCAAGTACTGGGTAGGAAGCAGGAACTTTAACTGCACCCAATTGTCTTTTGAAGTTTCGGAGCAAAGCCTGTCTTAAATATATATTACTCATTATGCCATTAAACCTATGATTGATTCCGGCTGCCTTAAGAATTTAAGTGGTAACGCTTTCATGTATAAATGTATTAGCATTCACGTAGCACTGGCATATTTTAATGCTATATATTATTGCATTGTTTCCCGTAAGCCAGTGAAATGAACTCAACTTTATCCAATGACCAGTTTCACGTTGGGATCGCCATAGATCGGATTGTACTCCTCGTACAACTTTACTAGAGCATCAGAGTATCTGGAACAATATCGGTGAAATTCGAATACCATTCAACTGTTCTGATATAGAAGCCTACCTCTTATGACACTCCTCAATCTGCTCCTTGCTTGGCTCCGGGATCTTCTCAACCTCTACCGGTGCCCCTGTCACCACGGTGATTGGCCTCCGATGGGGCACCAGCCCAAATGTGTACTGGAAGAAGCCACGGCCCTGGAACACGGCCGGGGCGAAGGCAAATACCGATTCAGCCCAGTCTTGGAACTTCCTGTCAAGTATAGAATGTATAAACCTGGATAAATTAACAGCCTTCAAACTTACCTGAGCATTGAACCCTTCGGATTCGGCACTTGTGAGAATATAAACGCCTCTCCAAACGCAAATGAAGGCACCAGCGGCGTTCCGTACTGCAACGCGTACTTCACGAATCCCTTCCGCTTGTTCAGAACGAGTTCAATCTCCTTTGGGTTGTAGTTGAGAGCTTCGGAGGCGCCGCCAACGACGAGCACATTGACACGGCCTTTGGCAACTCTGATAATTCAATATTATAAATCAGCATAATGATGCATATGTAATATACGTACTTTAAAACATTTCCCATTCCTTCTTTGGTGCAGGAGACGCAGCCAGCACCGAGAGCAATCTCTCTGGAGAACGGAAGCCGGAACTGTCAATGATCAGGGTTGCCAATACGTTCAAAAGTAGGATATAGTTTCTCACGTATTACCTGTGCTCTGAGAACAATGAGTCTTGAAGACAACCCTGGAAACAGCTCCCTGAACTTGGCAAAGTGTGTTGCAAAGCATCCAAACGCGCCGTAGGACAGCACGCCGTGTGGGTGGTAGCCCATGAGGTAGCTCCGCTCTGGGTCGAGGTCGGCGGTCTTGACCAGTGTGATGGGGAAGTAGTTGACGAGGTTGCGGTTCATGCGCCAATCACGAACGGGCCTAATTCATTATTAAATGTTTATTTACTCCTGTACATAGAGCTGTACATGGACTTACAGGTAATCCCTCCCGCCTCTCTCCCCAGTCTCCAGGTCGTAGTAATACCACAAGAAGTACACGCACGGCACCCACTTCCAGTTGTCCGTGTAGAAGAACAGATACGCGGACACAAGACAGCCGGTCAGCCCGCCCAACAGCATGAGGTAGATGTACAAGAACACGGAGAAGGTCTGACACCGGCGGGCGAACGGCATCGACATGGGCGCGAACTCCACGCCGAACTTGGTGAAGGGTTTGTCATGACCGGACATTTTGAGTTAACTGTCTTTTAAATGATCGTTATGTGTATCATTGTTGAGATAACAGCAGTAGACTTTGAACGATAACAGCTGTACGATCGCTATTTTACTCCTATTATATAATTACTTTAACCCCCCTCTCTTCCCTCCCAGTTTATATCATACGTTGCCATTATAATATTAGTTTAAAAGCAAAATATTTCCGTAACATCCGCTTTGGCTAAGGAGCTTCTAATGTCAGAGTATCATTATAGCTATCCCTGTTGAACTTCCGTCCGTTGTTGTCTTGTGTTCCTAAATATTATTAATTCGTATGAGAAACTTGGGAGCGTCGTCGTCGTTTTTGTGGCCGGGGGCAAGGTTGGAGAAGAAGAAGAAGTGACTACTACTATTATACACCAACGGATCGAGACTAGAGCATTTGTGCCATTTTGGAGACGATTATGATAGAAAACTTGACCTTAAGAAACATATAAGCTTCTAATATTTGACTTAATGTCGCAGAACATTGTAAATCATATTATGCTGTATGTTATCTTTTATTTCTTCAGTCACATAATGACATAAACATTATCCAAAATACCCTCGCAACCAACATAAACTTCTAACCTTCTTGTTGTCGCAATGTTGCCTCTGCATATAAAATACACGTATAATCATGCCTAGGCAATTAAACAGCGGAAGGATCGTTATTACATTCTTGAGACGGCGACGCGTTAGCAACCAGATCAATCAAGGAAAGGTGGATTAACAACAATGTATGCGTACATGAGGCCTTGGTCAAAACGAGGAAACCAACAAGTCATGGAGAGAACAACTCTTTATTACTTTCGCTTCCGTATAATCGACCTCAACTATTCAAATCATGGTGAAAACAAACGCATGGAAAGTTTAATTGAAACGACAATGTTTATTGTGTGTTGTTTGTGGGCTTCTGTACCGCAAAGGTTATTCGAGCGTTTAGTCCATAATAGTGGTAAATCAATATATCATTAAGTGTTAAAACTGATGTCTAAATGCCCATGCAGCAAACGATTTGTTATATGAACATAACTGCATTTATGCAGCAAGCCATGAGCAATTCCTATCAGCTAATCAGCAAACCTGAAAAAATTTACATAAGAAACATCCACCTTTATTAATCCATTAAGTTTTATTTCTACAGATCTTGCAGCTTATATAATATCAAGAATCCACGTTACACAATATTGAAAACAACAACAACTTTCAACTCGGAAGTGAACTTGACACAGAGAGCAGAGAAATAATCATCAGTTTGCGAGGCAAAAAATTGACCCCCTCCAGGTCCCTGCAGCAGTTGGTACAGATACAGGGTGATGTTTTGTTATGTTACCTATTAAAGCAAAGCTCTCTCTGTGTTCATGATGTAGTAAATTACGATAAGACTGGGTATTATTAAATAT
The DNA here is from genome assembly GCA_900659605.1 of Tisbe holothuriae. Lineage (NCBI taxonomy): Eukaryota > Metazoa > Arthropoda > Copepoda > Harpacticoida > Tisbidae > Tisbe > Tisbe holothuriae. Next base: position 656 of record LR138403.1, on the reverse strand, counting down.
GTTAATAATGAGTATTCTTTTAAAACCCACCCTGTCTATATGGTATGACCAGCAGCAGCTCCTCACAACATTATACTTTGTGTGTCCGTAATACGTGTATTTACGGACGGAACTAAAATTCCAAACGTTTTTGCTCCGTGGGAAAAAGTCGGAAGTCGAGTCGACGAATTTCCCCTCAAGGGATTTTTCCTGCTTTGAAGCCTAATAAAAAGATCACGAAAGTGACCTAAGCGTCGTTCTTGGTCAAACTCTAGACGAACAGCAAGCTTTTGAAACGGATATTTTGTATGAGGCAGAAAGGTTACAGTTGTAGATAGGTAATATTAAAGTCTCACCCATAGGACTTTTTTACTTTTTAAATTAAGAGATCATTACTAGTAGCAAAATAAGAGCATTACGTAGTACGTAGATAAGCACAATTAAGTAACAGGCCATGTTTAGACAGTTCTGTGGCACATGCTCTAAATTTTAGAAGTTTCTGTGACACATGCCTTAAAAATAACATAATAAAACAAGCCACTCAGAATGCGCTGCATGCATAAGTCTTACCAGAATGACATTGAACCTTCTCTCGATTTATTCACTAATCGCGTGTCACGGGAATGACACATTCTTTACTGAACCCTATTGTTCTTAAACAATTTTCCCATTATCCC
>LR138400.1:3975-15625 GCA_900659605.1 Tisbe holothuriae | reverse complement strand
AGTAAACTAAGACATATAACATAAAATGCATTAAATTTGCAGCATTTTTTTACTTCATAAGTATGTTTGCTAAGCCAGATGTGAAGGAGTACTGCTTCTTTACTTTTGGCCATATTCAATTGATCACCCTGTATGATGCTAGATTTATGCAGGACTGGTATTGCAAAGAAAATAATAATTGGAGCGAATCTAGTATTGTCCCGGCACCCTGATTTTGTTTCAAAATTCAATTTAGTTTTAAGGTTTCCAAGATTTGGGCAGTCATTGGGCTACAAGATTAGCACATGGCCCTAGCCCAGCGGGGCACCTAACGCTAACAGTGATGGCACCTTACCCCGAGGGGCACCTAAGCTTATGGGACACGTTTTATACTTAATAATCGAGCCATCCTGCCTGCTCCAACCTAATCTAACATATGTTACAGGGCCCCAACCGTAGCCCTATGGAAGTGGGTTACACCTAGATTTATGGGTTCATTGAGTGGCATATTATGCATCTACATGAGGAAAGTGAATTTCACATTTTATATGGAAGCTACTTGGAGCCGGGACAAGACCAGATCCAGGCTGCAGGCATTATAATATATTGATCACGGTCATGGGGACTAAGCTTCTCCAAAGTGCACTGTATTAAATATGTGTATATAAAGTGCCTATTATGCCCATTGGTAAATATTATAACTCTATTCAATACGGTGACATTGTATTTGGGTTTAGGGATCATCATCATTATGACTGGCATGCATTCGACGTTTGAATGTAATGTATGTGAGATAAACATTATATTACTTACTTAATTCCATATTGAATTTTCCATTTTCACCAAAGAGGAAGAATTATACAAAGAAGATCATTTTACACTCTCTCACACACACACTGATAAGAGGAAGATAATGTTTTTAATTTTGCACTTTTGGGAGATCTCCCAGACAGGCAACTTTTTGCATTTTGCAGATCATTTTTTGGGACTTTGAAACATACGGATGTTATAATACCTTCATAGGAAATATTTTAACCCTCAAATATTTCCTGGTCCCACAATTGAAGAAAACGATGCCCGTCTGGGAGGCCTCAAAGCCTCCGGTTTCATATTTTTGCTCTTTACAATCAACGCTTCAACTCCACTTTTCTTAATCAATTTGTCTTTCTGTGCATTATATTACAAATGCCTTTAAATGCATACGAGGTCGAATCATCAGAAAATATTAAGAATCTTCTGGAGAACTAGAATAATTTTATTTTAATTTGGCACGCCTGGAATCAAGCCAAAGCAAAATACCATAAAATGAAGTGCACTAAGTCTTTACTCTTGACAGTTTTAGTCCAAATGGTCTCAGGCAAGAGTAGATATGTGACCTATTAGTACATATTATGATCCTCGTAGTTTCGTAACTGTCGGAGCACGCGAGATGTTTTAATATATGTGAAATGTTTATTGTGCTTTTTGCCACGATAAATTTTACACTCACATGCTGATAAAATTCGGTTCCAGTAGTTTGATTTGGTATTTTTGGAAACCTCCAAGGCTGTTTGCATTTCAAACGAACAATATTTGGGACGTTGAAAAATTTGGGTTATATTTCAAGTCTCAAACATTTCCAAGGCAGATATGAGAAAAGTTGGAGGCCTCGGAAGTATCAGGTTTCACATTTTGCATTTATCAATCGACGTTTTTTAACTCCGCTGTTTTGTGACTGAAATATTTTATCTGAATGAAGACATCATATTTTAAATTGTTTTAAATGTACATGAGAAGGAAGTGTAACTAATATGTTTAATGAAGAGAAAACGTGCTGGCAAGTAAATACTCTGCTTGTCCGATCCCACGGTTCAAATCCCTTTGGCATGATAATGAAAAGTTGCTAGCATGGTGTTACTTTCAATGAACGAAAAGGTAGCGCACAACAATTGTAAGAACTAGTAATATTTCAGAAAATATGTTGAATACAATACAGTGTTAGAAGTTTCGTGATATAATTGCCAGGCAATCTGTAAACAGAACCCATCACTGCTTGCCAGCATGATTTCGGCAGCCGCTACTCCAAAAATTGTTGTCCTAAACCCATAATTTTGACGGTCAGACTGATGTGGGAATGTAATACAATGATTAAAAAATTACAAAGAGCATTCATTAATTTGACACTCTGAAAACTGAACTACTCACAGCCAGGGTTACCAGTTTGGGTAAAGTATTTATTGGACCTAAATTAGCCAAGAGCTATTACACTAATATACCATTATATTCCACGCGAATTTCTACTTTTAACACTAGATAAAGATATAAACAATTTATAATGTGTGCATGGTCCATATAACGGATAATATACCGCAATAATAACCACACCAATTAGTGCCGATCGCTCCGAGTGAGTTTGTTCTTTTAACAAGACTAACGAAATGAACATCATTCCAATATGAATAAAAATGTGTTTTAAACTGTCTTGCACGGCGAAGTATACATTCACTTTTTACGAAATAATCTATATTTATTGATATACTGTTGAAAATATCATAAGGCATTGAAAAGCAAAAAGGAAAAGATATATTTAAGCACAACAAGCAGTATCAGTACAAACAGTAAAACATAGCATATACACATATTTAAGACTGCTAAATTAGCAAAACGACATGGCCCTGGAAGCGCAAAACCTGATTGATGTCAGTGAGTCTGGCAATAAAATGTTGAAGTAAAATTTTTGCCTAAAAGTTTTTATATTCATATGTATATATCTCTAGATCCCCCCGAGGAGCAACCAATGCACGTGAAATGTCACAAATCAGTGACGCGGTGCGAGGTCACCATTGAGCTCAGCCAGAAGACCACTGGCAAAGGACTGCCGTTAAAACGTTGCCATCTGGGTCAGTTTGGTGAGTATATTAATAGAAAAACTTTCTATGAATATACCCAACAAACTGGACAAGGTGGCGACATTGTCAGGCCAGTCCTTTGCCATTGGTCTGCTGGCTTAACTTGATGGTGACCTCGCAGCACGTCACTGATTTGTGACCTTTCACGTGCATTGGGTGCTCCTCGGGGGGGATCATTCTAGAGATATACATATGAATGCACGTCCATTTGCTGTGGTTTTTTTACTGAGCCCAATAGGCCCCTTGCAAGTATTACACGCCACCTTGATTTCGTGGGTGGCTCAAAAAATCATTTTACAGACTTACTTGATGTTTTCGTGTTTCAGTTGGATGAGATTGGAAAAAATATTTAAAAAGAGAGGCAAAAATGTTTGATTAAAAAACCTTTTTCTTTGGAAGATTTCAATGCCAAGTGCGGATAAAAAGAGTATTTTTCTGTCTTCTTGCATCATATTTTGTAGTAATACGTTCAATAACGTAAAAGTTATCTCTGTATCAACTTAATATATCCTTAGATGAAACAGATGGGCAGCTTCTTCTATAGCATTTTAAACGTTTTAATGATGTTATGTTAGTGTTAATATTGAGAACACTCTTTCAAATATGAACGCAATGTCATTTTGGCACTATGTTTTGTTATAACTGCCCAGGCTCTCGTTGAGCTTATCCAGCACTCTTGGGTACACCGGCTGGAACACCCACGCCCCAGGCCTCGCTTCGTCATTCTTCACCTTCTTGATGTTCTCCAACACCAGACGTCGCATTCCCTAAATAGAATTACACAAGCATTACTAAATTACATTATTTTTCTGTAAATTACTATTACAATTACTGTTCCAAAAAATAGTAATTCATTACAATTACTTTTTCTTAGGTCTAGAATTACAAATTACTTTTCTCAAATTACTTTACTATGTAAAGGGGCTTAGGCCCAGAGAACATAAAAAATGGCCAAGAAAATTTTAAGCTTTAATGCATTGGAAAGTAGTTTATGTCAAAATTTATCTCTATTTTTTAACTGTGTCGGGGAAAAGTAATTTGGAATTCATTTCATTTTAGAATTGCAATTACTATTACATTTCCAGACTAATGTAATGATTACAATTTGAATTACAAAATACTTGAATTACAGTAATTTGCATTACAATTACAAACTACTAGTAATGCTTGAAATTACCTTATCCATGACCCTGATGGAGCGCTCCGTGCCAAAGAAATCCTCGCGGTGCTTTGCGATGTTGATGACGAGGGTTTTGAGCTCCGGGTCTGGGCGGCGCTGAGCATGCTCGGCTTTGTCCAGGGCTGCGTAGAGTTCAAGGAAACGGGCGTAGCGGCCGAGCAGCATTGGCTCGCCGTCGCTGTCCCTGCCTTCGCTTTGGGTGTCGAGGTACTTGACGAATTTGGTCCACTCGGCTCTGGAAGAAAAGAGTCATTTTAGAGACAAGTAAAATGCGCAACATAGCAGAATATAAATAGAATAGCAACAGCTATTGTATGAGAATTATTAATGCGCCATTAAGAAATGCTGTCCTTTTTTGAAAACGGCCATCCTTTTTTGGCCAAAAATGCCGTCATTATTTGAAAATGCCGTCATTTTCCGGTCGAAAATGCCAGTCTGGGAGCGGCCTTAAAATAGCCATTATCAAACACGTTCTTACCTATCCTCCCACGTTTTCGTGATCGATCCAAAGTTTGGCGTCTTTGCAGCGCTCATGTTGGAGCTGCTGCTGTTGAAGCTGCTGCTGTTGCTGTTGCTGAAGTACCCGATGGGTGGGAGGACGTTGCTGGCGCTGATGGGGATGGCGAAGGACTGGAAATTAACATTTAGAAAGTGTATTAAATTAACTCGAAAGTTAAATGATATTTATATGTAGCTTCTGCTATGAAAATGGGGGCAAGTGCCGTTCGTGGTCCGTAGTACCAATTAGGAAATTATATTATTTCTTAATTTTTAATGTTTTTACACAATTTAGCTCTTTAATAAGCCTATTGCTCAATTTAGTGCTAATTTGCCTCACCCAACCTAACCTGACAGCCTCAGTAATGCCTGCATACCCTAACCCTGCGCTGCGGGAGTCCTAGCCCTGTGGGGCCCCTAACCTAATCCTAGGGCATTTATTACCTAGCCCGGCGGACCCTAAATGAGTACACAAAAGAGGCCAAGCTAAGCCCAAAGACACGAACGGCACTCAGGCCTGAAAATGTTCTTTCTTATTTTTATTGAAGGCTACGAGAATATGACCAGAAAGTACACACAGTCACAGACATACTCTCTACAAAAATTTTGAGTCCAACATATTATTCAGCTGTCCAAATGATAAGAACCAAAAGGTACCAAATTAGTTTTTTTCTTATTCTATAGAGAGCTTGTAACAAGCATTTGAAGGAGTTCTTAACCTCTTAAATAATTTTATAACATCTGTACCAAGCATGAAACACATGTTAAATGTCTAAAGTGTTACAATTTTGGCTAGAAAACTCTAATCATTTGGACAGCCGTATTGTCTTATTGGTCTCCTCTCCCTTCTTTAATAATCTCAGCACTCTGGGGAGCTAACCGCAACACAAGAAACATCATACACAAAAAAATCATAGGCGACAATAATCAAAGTACTAATATAATACTTTCTCAAATAACCTATTCTGGGATTCAAGAGCTTATTACGTACAAAAGTAACTTTGAAAGTAAGTTCTTTGCCTGAAACTACAGTTACTGTTGCTGAACTATTTCCAAAGAAACTAGTAACTTGTAACTGGATTCAATGCCTGATAACGTGTGATTTAGCCAAGACTGAGGCAATCCGGCAAATAAATAATTAAAAAATTGTGAAGTTGCGAGGGGTCAGTGGTGGTCGCGCTTGCTAGCCCTTTTAAAGGGAAATGTTACAGCAAAAGAAAATATAATGACATTTAACTAACACAGACTGTCAGTGCTATTGAGCAGTCTGATCTAATTCGGTTACTTTTCTTGGAATGAAAGGAAATCAATAAGTAGATTAATTGCCTGCATTTTCATATCAGTTCAGTCTTTAAACAATATAATTTCTACCGTATATCTATACACGGATATCTGTAGCAAAAACAAACATCCGTGATCTCTTCATTATTTCAAAAGCCTGGGGCTAACAGCGATAATTAAGACATGTTCTTACCTGTCAATGCAGCTGCTGTTGCTTCACTATTACTTAGTTTTTCACTATTGTCACAAATTAAGAACTCAACAAGCCAAGTTTCACTTGTTGAATGAGCGACGCGACAACTCTTTCGAAGGCCAAAATACACAATGTAAAAGCGCGCCGCCATTGAAATATAGTCTTATCGACAAAACGCTAGTTTTGCCGTATATGAAGTTCACTGAATGGCCGCATGGGGGCGCCAAAACGTCATGACCAGTAGTAAAACCATAGAGTAAGTTCTCTTTTTATTTATACATGTGGTCACGATTTCCTAGCGGCAAAATATGAACTTATACGCAGGAAAAGTTTTGATCCGTGTCTAAGAGATTATAATGGCTTATTATGTTTCTAGATATACTGATTGATAGAGGGAGATATTTTGATTTGCAAGACCAATTTGGACAAACAGTACTTCATATTGCTCTGGAAATGGGACACGCAGATCTAGCAGGTAAAGTGTACTTTACTCTTTCATGGGATTCTTGTTGCAATTCCAGTTACTTTTTCAAGGTTGCTGGCGGAAATTGCTTAGTTTACAAATCAGCCGCTAGAGGTAGCTGCAAGCAATTCTGTAACACAATTTCCAGTTTTTTCACCAGGAGTTGTGTTATAGAATTGCTTGTAGTGCCACCTTGCAGTAGAGTCAAACACTAACACGTTTCCGCTGGCAACCTAAAAAAGTAACTGGAATACTAAGAACCTACTGGATTAGCCCATATATTATAGTTGTGTGTTTTGTTAAACAGTTGGCATTTTTGTCGGCTTAATACTATAGCAGTGCTGGTACATGAATCAGTAGCCAATCTGGCGAATCCAAGCAGGATCCGCACCCACATCTAACGTGAATGCCACACAAGATTTCCAAAGCGTTCTATGTCTTAGTTGTCATTGCTACTGGCTACCGTGTTTTCCAGTTCCTTCTTGATAAATAAGTCGGTATAAAATGTTGGCCCGGGGTCGCAAGTGCCCTGGATTGGGACTGGGGGTCCCCACGCCTCAATACCGCTTCCCAGAACCTTGCTGGCTCATACGAGTAATAAACTAGAGTCCGTAATAATCACTTTTATCTTTTGTCTTTTATTGCAGTGTTCCCGAATGGGAATTCACGCAATAAAAAAAACTGCTCCTTGAAATCTATCTCCGTCCGCAAAGGCGGAAAGATTGTAACTGAGTTGCTCGTGGTTATTTCTCTGCGCTAGTCGCCGGTCGACCTGCAAGCTGGCGGTTTGCCGTTAGGAGGTTGTCGAAGTAAAAAATATAATTATTGTAACTGTGGATTATACTTATGAATATCACTTTGGAAGACCTGATCAACCTTTATTTTCTTTTATCTAAGGCTTAAGTACTACGTAATCTAAATACAAGGAAGGCTCAAGATTAATGTCACTTTTGAAGTAAAACAGTATACATTTACATGGTTTAATTCTTAGACACATTTTCTGTTGTCAATAAATAATATTGGAACACAAACTTAACATTAAATAATTTAGCTCGTCTAGTGGACAAAGTATCAAATTTGAAATTGCGCCACTGTCGTAACCGAAACAGACAAACCGTCTTGCATCTCTCAGTGGCCAAAGGATACAAGGACATAACAGGTTTGCATTAATATCAGTCAAGTTTTTGTGTATTATTCAGTAATGTAGGTCACCTGCTATTGTTGGGACTTAATCCAAACATTGTGGATGATCAAGCAAGAAGTGTCATGGATATAGTAGTGGAGATTAAAGCTGACATATATTTGGTTAATATGATTTCCCTCTCCGGTGGCACACTTAACAAGTATGCGCCAAGCGCAGAGGGACATCCCTCAAAAGGTTTCATTGCATCTATGAAAAAAGGTTTATTGAATGGAAATGCCAATCACTGGCCGGATGAACTGGGTAAGAATTGCAGAAAGGGTCTCCTGCAAACTGTTCTTCATGAAAGGGAGAATGGTACGGGATTGCACATATCTCAATATTTGCTAATGTCAAGAGAGCTCACAAGAGAAACAACACTGAGGCTAGCCAAGAAGTTTGTGACTGCTGATGATCTAAAGAGGAGAGGGAATGAGGTTGACCATCACAACTTGGTATGGATGGCAATAGCTAGGAACAATCTGGAGCTGCTCAAGTTCTTTTATGAGCTCAATCCCCATTGCCTCAATGAATCCTACAACCCTTCATTGGCTTGGGTGGCTGCCTCTGATGGAACATCCTGGGAATGCTTGGAGTTCTTGCTAGATATATTGAAGGACCCTAAGCAACTACGGTTGACAACCCGTGCACCAGATGGAACTAATGCCCTCCAGTTGATTGTGTCAAGTGGGAATGCTACAATCATGCAAGCAGTGGAGGAGTACTTGGAAAAATATGACAAGACTAGCCTTATGAATGACTTTGTCTCTGAATACATCCGTTTTGATGCTGCAAGTCCATTTGAGAGACTCTTGGCTAAACTTACTACTCAAAAAGAAACATTGATGCAATACCACCAAAGGTGCCAAGAATATGGAGCAACCAAAATTCAAATGTTCTTAAAGAAAACTCTCTTAATGCCAACTGACTCAGAGGATAACAATAATGTTTCAAGAGACTCAGATCTCACTAAGCTCACAAGAACGTTTCCTCTCTTTGATGATGCAACAGAAGACAGTTTCCAGCCAACTTATGACATTAGCATCAAGAGTAATGTTGTTGAATTGTGCTCTGATCTCCTGCCCAAAAACAAGAAAGGGAGGCTGTCTCAGGAGGCTGATGACTATATGAATATGCAATGGCCTTTAACATGTCACTCAAAACATGAAGGGAAAGTCCAGTAAGTGTTTGGGATAAAGAATAATAAGTAATTCTGACTATTAATCTATTTCAGTCCAGAATCATGTCAGATCATCTTGGACATTTTGGCTGTGGTTGTTCAATTAGGATTGTTTCTCAAGAACAAGAGCTCATTTGCAAACTGGGAGCCAGTGTTGACCTTTATAGGCTCTGTCTTTGAGGGCACAAGAATTGGAAGTGGCTCTGAGCTGGATTGTACAGTCATGTTTAAAGCCTTGAAGCCAGAGTATTTCACCCTTGGGGACAGCAATGCATTTCAGCTTCATATGAGTGAATTGGGTGTTAAGAAGTTTGAAGACAATGGATGGCAGAAGTTTATTAAATCAGGTTCATCTGCATTTGACTACATTTTCTTCCTCACTGAATTCTTGAGAGCATGTGATGTTGGTCTGAAAGAATTGTTTGCCAATGGAAAGTTGCCCAAGACAATTTCTTTCAATTTTGATTACAATCCTGACAAATGTCCAACTGGTGAATGCAATCCAAAATCCATGCCAAACAATTACAATCCCATGGTTCACTGTGTTCCATGCCGTCCAAGTCTAGCATTATCCAAGCTGGGCCCAGTTATCATTGGGCAATGGAAGGATTCCAACTCCAGCAGACCACCAATCAATGTCACTGTTGATCTCATTCCAGCCTTTTTGCATTCAAGCAAACCATTGGAACTGTTCAGAAGTAAAGTAACAACTCTTTTGGAGCATACTCCTGTTGATTGGAAGAAGACTTTCAAGGTAATAATGCACTTATTTCTTAACAAAATTAAAGCATTAAACAGCTCAAGCCATACATCAATAATATGGTTTTGGGGATGCTTGTACCAACCAAATGTTGAGTTGTATATAGCTATAGTGTTGCAAAGTTAACAATGATCACACCAGTCCTAATGTATTAGTAAACACCACAAATCCCCCTTTCCCTCTTAATAATTATAGAGACTTTCAAGGTAATAATACACATATTTCTTAACAATTTAAAAGCATTAATAAAGTTCACATCAGTATGGTTTTGGGGATTTGACTCAAAATTGGCATCCTTCTCTTTTTAGTAGCATATACTGTGCAAATGTTTTATCATTGCAGAGCTACTTGGAACGAGACCGCATGCTTCCTGAGACAATGTCTAGGGAAGCCAAAAAGGAAGAGAAAGCCAGATGGAAGAAACCACTGGAACCTGACAGTCCTGGCACTGAAAATGAGGCCACAGAGGATGAAGATGGTGATAGTGAAACTGAAGAAGGAATGCCTGAGCTAGTCAAGCGGCAGAAGGGAACTCTGGTGGCAATCAAGCTGCAACATTTTGGCCCTGAGAACAACTATCTGCTCCGGCCAGGTTTTTACATAAATTACATAGTATTTAACTGTCTTATCGTAACTCTTCCATTCAACATCACAGGGCAAAAGATGGCTATGCAGCAACTCCAAGAGAAGAACATCAAGGAGATCTACCTCATGGTCAAGATCTGGAAGTGCCTACATCAAAATGGTAGGAATGTCTGATAACAAATACAACCAAAATAACAAATCAATGTAACCATGTAAAAATAGATATCATGAAAAATATTTTGGCTTTAGATAACTTCAATACTTTGAAATAGAGCTCCATTATTTTATCAGGCAACATGATGTGCCCTAATAAGACAATCAAAATAATATTGATATAGTTTTAATGTATTTCCGGTGACTTTAAATAGTATCCCAGAACCTGATAACAACCATAAACTTTTATTAAAATATTGCATTTTAGACCTCAAGTCCTTCCACGTAAAGAAGGTCCTCCTTGACCCTGATGTCCGCAACCAGGCAAGACTCTCCAGGGATGACACATGGAGGGATCTCATGCACGGGAAGCTCAAGAAGGATGCAGCAACATCATTTACTGGTATTAAGTATGCCAAGAACCCAGAAACAGGACGTGAAGAGAGAGTGGATGGTGAGACAAGATACAAGTGGGAAGTGGAGCGATTCTTGAAAGAATGTTTTGAATGAAATAAAATATACTCCTACAACAATACCCTTTATATGTTTCTATCTCGGTTTAAAGGAATGAGAGTTAACTGGTTCCCTTAAAGTAACATATTCATGCGTGAACGAACCCGTATATAAATTTAATGCAATGGGACAAGGTCAAGAACACTCACATGCATTGGGGATGTCAAGGAAGCAATTCTGAGTTATAAGATAATTGTAATTATCATGTTGATTGTTATTGAGTTAGGGATATTTGGAGTAGGAAATTGGGGGAAGAAACCGTAAAGCTTGGGATTTCAACATCAGAATATAGTGGAATACACGTTTTGAGGCCCAGTAAGAATACGTTATTTTGCTTAAGTCACTGTATCAACTTTTCCACTAATATTACATATAAAGGTAGTATAAAAGAGTCAAAAGTTGATGCTTACTAACATATCTTGCAACATGTTAAAAACTCATTTTTAATAAGTCACTATATTGTGAACGCGGGGAAATCTTCACAAGTTGCATTTTACTTTATGTTTTGACAGGTCTGGCGGATGGACAATCACAAGAGAACGTCCGCGCAGTAATTAGCGGATGTTGATTTTCCCTATAATTGTCTTCCTGACTCTTTGTTGCCGTTTGGACCTCCGCCTCCGCTTTTCCCCAGTAAAATGGCTTAAAATTTCGTCCCTCTGTTTACTGCACTGCACTGTATATTCACACTGCTTTCGACAAGGTCTTGACCATGGTTTTTGCTACGGGGCGTATTGCAGCATAAAACATACGAAGAATGTATTTGCTGCTATACAAGATAGAAGAGATGGTTGCCG
>LR138399.1:1143-18305 GCA_900659605.1 Tisbe holothuriae | reverse complement strand
TAGGATGATTGGAAGTGGTAGATATTACGGTTTTAAGTTTTGGTTTTCGATCTCTTTTAGTTCGAGAAAACACGACCAGAAATCGTGGTACGTGTTTACCCCGAGGTTGCGTGACCGGAAGTCCGGTGGAAAGCAATCACTATATAATTATTGCCATGTTTATTAGTTACACTACATTTGTAGATTAAAAAGATAAATCTAAAGTACACAAGGCTGCTTTCAAAGTGTAATATCCAAGTTACTCATTAGCTTCAGTGTACTATATATTTTGCTAATAAAGTCCTCTATTAGACTAAATTCCTCACTGAATATACTCATTATGACCAAATCTCTCCATTCCCAATTCTGCGAGTAGTTTTCCCCCCCAAATGAAAAGTTTGATGAAGCTAGCGGCTCGCCTTTTCCTCCTCTTGATTTGGAACATTTCCGAAAGCGAGTCTTCGGCCCATTCGTCAATTTGGACTTCTTTATACTTTCAGACAGGCCCCGATTAGTACTGATTTTTAACATCAAGTCTACATAATACCAATATTAGTGGAAACGAGGATTGAACCGATAACACCCAGCTTCATATACTGAACTTTAATCCTATTGTCTGGGATAATGAACCCGTAAAAGGCATCGCATCCAGCCATGGAAACCCTCGTTCGTTTTATGGAGACTAGGAAAGTACAAAGTCTTAAAAACTATTTTAGTATTATTAGTCGTCGTATAAATGGTATAATTCAGCTTCCTCTGGTGATGACAGAGCACAAAAAGAGCATTTGGGACTGTTTTACTCATTGCATGCGGGGCTAATGAAGACCATATTTTATTGTCATAATGAATAATGACTCAACTATGACGAAATATGGTACTTGTTACATTTCTTGTTCTTTGTTCCATTTGCTAAATGGCGTTGGTGTATTTCCCCTCTTTTATGGTGGAAATAATGCAATTCTGCAAAAAAAGGCTTTTATGGTCATGAGTTCGTTCATCTCTGCAATAGAGAGAATGGTCAAAGTGCACCAGTAGGATCTATATTATTTGCAAAGCTATCACTTGATTGAATTATCGTTTTATATATGGTTAATATCTCTGAAATATTTGCAGGTATGGTCAAAGTATCCGCAAATATAACAAACTCATTTAACTCCTACCTTCCTTTCCAACTCCACATCGGTCAATCCAATCACACAATTCTGAGAGCAATTTAAAAGCTCTGGATTTCATCGAAGAGTCGGCAGAGCAGTCCTGGAAGGGAAAGCAATTAATCAAAAACTCTGATCGATTTCAGCCGCAAACTGAGTCTGGCCAAAGCAACCATCGAATGCTATTGCTAACCATATTTTAAGGAAGTATGTACATGTTAAAATAATTTATACATGAATACGTCTAAAATTTCCTCACCTTATCATCATCATCGATTTCTCGAAGTTTTCGGAAAGCGTCCAAATCAGCTTTGGTCAATTGAGGCTGCAAAGAAATGTACAATATTACAATATCATTTGCCACACTTTCTACCACCATAAATGCGGTAAACCATCAGTTAAGTATTATTAAGACGTCACTGGTTGCGAAGCCTGAGTAAACTCGATTCATCTCACAGCTCATTTTTTGCAGCTCTGCGTCTCGTCACGAAACAAAGGGAATTAGGACGAAGGGGGAAAAACTGAGTCTGGAATGATGTCTTGGAGGGTCAAGGATAAGTTGCCACAAAGGGCTTTATAAAAGGGATGCATTGTGTTGGAATTGCTATTTGTGGGCACATTGCATTAGCCTATCTAGCTATGCATAGATCTGATTACTGCATGCTATGATATGAGTACCGGTATGCTGAAAACGAAGACCATAGTCTATTTTAGAAAAGGAACTAAAAGTGTGGATCCATAGACATGTCCATGTAGATAAACATGTACTTTCTTGAAAGTACGACTTGCTACACCAAAATTCTAAGAATAGGACCAGGACGTTTTTGCTCCTTTTCCTCTTCCTATTTTGCGGAGAAAATGTTTTTATTTGTTCTAAATGCCAATAATGTTTGCAACGCTCTTGATGGTTTTTTGGTTGACGAGATGACGTGAGCGTACGATGCTTGTCAACCATAGAAAAAAACTTGTCCAGTTCTAGGTTGTCAACAGTCCGTGCGATTCGCAGCATTATAAACATAATTTTAAAATATGTATGTATTCTTTTAGACCTTTTGTTGTTCTACTAGACAGTTAGCATCATGAATTTAAGACAAATATCCTTGGTTAGCAACTTAGCATGTTCTCTTATTTTGACTGTGCAAAATAACTTTAAAATAGCCATCGCTATGCTACATATTTTTATGGAGATATTACAAAAAAAAATTACTTATCCCCCAGCCATCCCATTCTAGGAAGTGTCAAGGTATGGCTCTAGTAAAACAAACATGGGAATCCCAACTTTTGACTTCGATTTTTCCCCTGACAAAAACTTTTACATGAAAGGACACAATATCAGACAAACCAAACATAGAAATAAAACCTACCTCAACTCTTGCCTTCCAAATGTCCTCGTCACTTTCACTCTTTTTTGCCTCATTTTTCCACAGAGTAACAATTGCATCCAGAGACCGCGCCATGGCAATGCTTATAATAATATATATTCCCGTAAAATAGAGATCCCAGTCACTTCACTCAATGCAAGATCTTTTGCATTCGGCACTTTCAGCGGTGATTATTTTTCTTTGGGATTTCTTCCTCTGAATGAAAACAAGCCTTCAATCTTCAATGATTCACTTTTAAAGGTGATTTTTGCACGGAAGAAATGAACGAAGCGCACAATTTTACATTCGCTATCTTCGGGGAACGAGTAAAGCTCAGAAGCAGTGTCTTGATGCCCGAAGCAACTGAACAATGACAAACTGAGCTTTTGTGCTTAATCAGAGAGGGTAATTGTTAAACTTTATCATAAAGTCATCTGGAGGCTCTTGGGGCTCTATAAACATATGCTTAATGTTCATCTTGGAGACTTGAATATCTAGAGTTCATCTTATTCCAGTAAAGTATTGTGAACTTTTGTCAAACGTACACAGATTCGGCGCAATTTTGTTCCGTTTAAGCGCTGTCGAGTCCGACTTTTCTTTTTTCATTCGTCTCTCTCTCCCCCGAGCCGTAAGAAGAAGAGAAAGAAAAGAGCGAATTTGTGCCATACATGTGTCCAGCACTTGTCCCGAGGGAACCCCAACACGGGAGGAAATAGGACGAGTGAGTGAGCCCTTGGGAGAGGCGACGACCAAACATATTGACGTCAGTCACTCGCCTCGTTTTTTTGCAACGAGTTTCGGCATTTAGCTGTATCATTTCAAAGGGGGAAAAGTTTACATCACAATGACACGGCCGAAAGTTCCTTTATTTCTTCTTCTTCTTCTTTTTCCACGTATGCTCATTTCGGAAACCGGTGTGAGTGAGTGAGGAGAAAACGAAGTAGAAAGCAGGGAAGAAGGAATGAACAACGGAATCAACTCAGTTCTGGGGTCTACTTCTCCGGACTCGTTATCTATTAGGAGATATTTATTGTTGGAGCATTGCACTGAACTAAACACAGCTGCACAGTCCAATGTCATTAACGTACTATAATATTGTGTAAATAATGATCACATTCTCAAGTTTTTCGTTAGAGAGGTTTGAACCTAGGACTATTCTTCTTAAGCTTCTGTGACTCAACATTCCTGTGAGCTCTGCGGTATTTGGATCGTATGTCCATTTCTCTCTTTCTTTTTTTCTTCTTCTTGTGCATGTGCTGTTGCACTGGCCTTTTATCTGTTGGGGAGAGAGAGAGAAAGTGAAAAATGCTCACTCTGTGAAAACGCTAACAGCAACCCACGTGGAAATCGAACAAATAAAGAGAAAATAACTAAGAAAATATATGAAAAACTTTTCTTTTGAATTCCCCGACGTTTGTATGTATTAAAAAGACCTTTTATCATTGCCAGTAGAAACTGTCCATGCCTTTAATGCAAAACTGTAAAGCATCCGTGTAAACAGTTGTCTTCATTTGATCTCCTCGCTTTTTTCTTCTCTGAGCAGACAATGTTTAGTTCATGATCCGTTAAAAATTTGGAACGCATTCAAACGCTTTGTCAAAGTGGAGAACGAATGTGAAAGGAGGAGGGAGTGGACTCGGAGTTAGAGGAGCAGGAGGTGACACATTTACTGCTCAAAGAAATGTATATACGGGGAATATCGGTTAATGAGCTATTGAATTAACATGTTTATTGTCATAATTAGGGATGATATTGTGATAAATGATCCTCTGAAGTATGGCTTAACTTCCATAGCAACTATAGATGAAAGCTTGTTGCGGTTAATAGTTGTGTAAAAGGTAAATTACAATGAAATCATTATATATTAAGGAGACTAACGATGTTTAGTATAGAAGCTACCAAACAACTGATTAACTGAAGAGCTTGGTTTTAAAATCCAAATTTTGTTATAAGTGGACGTCGTTATGTTAAATAAAACTGTCCAACTTTTCGACCTTTGTCTTTTGAGAAAAGTCTTCTTGAAAAATGACTACCAAAAAGTGGCAGCATTTTTTCCGCCGGAAAAAGAAGAACTAAAAACTTTTGGGGTCCTTTTTGTTAGATGTTCACAAAGGGAGACACAATATGTGCCCCTTAGAGAGCTTTATCTAGTTAATGTAAAGTTGCATTGTGCACGCATTAAAGTTACATTCCATAGCAAAACTGCATCCTACTCTCCGTGATATAATTGACCTCTTTAAAACACGAAGAAAATGTTTGATGTTGCTCACTTTCCGGACTTTAGGCGTGAAGTTGATTGATGGCTCCAGCCGAAATGACAAGAGAAGAATGGAAGAAGAACAAACGAGAAAGAAAGAAGTGAGAGGAAGAAACCAACTCAAGGTCCAGAAAGGGCTCTAATGAGCTTGACCGTGTCTTTATGAGGTATGCTCACATACCATACACTAGTCAGAATAATAATGCTGCACAAAATGTATAGTTTAATTTCGCCTCTCTGATGCACAAATGTTCCATTATTACATTTCTCTCTCCCCAGGTCTGTATTCCACCTTGCTTTTGTTGGGAAAGTAAAGAAGAAAAGTTTGAACTCTATTCCGCTTTTGAAAGAGACAAGCAGGAAAAAGGTGGCACAAGAACATCAGACTCGGTCTTTCTCTTGTCAGTCCCGTCGGGTAGAAAGTATTGCAAAAAGATGTCAAGTTTTTGCGATGGAATTTAAGCAACCAGGCAAACCAATCATGCAAGGAGTTGTTTAGGAAACTGAAGAGGCTAAAGCATTAAAAATGAACTCCTTTTATAAAGATTTAAGGCAATGTTCCGGTTGATTTAAACTTTTGCGTCATTCAACTTTTGAAAGGTTCATTCAGCACAAATTGAATCGTACAAATCTTTGACGTTTCTGTGTCATGCACGGCAAGGAAGATTCTTTATCTATTTGAACTCAATGATCCCTGTTATGACTTAAGAAAGTACAGGGTGAAACGACAGCTGTGTAAAAAAGAATTCTTGTAAAACCTCATATGCGTTGTGCTTTGACTCATTAGACATATTAGCAGATACAAGTAGATTACAGCATTTAGCAAACATTTTATTAATAATCATTCTTGTCTCGTGTTTTTGCATTAAATGTGCTAAATTGTGAAGCATATAAAATGATCAATGCATTAATCTAAAATGCATAAAGGCATAAACTAATCATTCACTCTGTACAGATACAGGAGTGTATCAAAAGAACAATACATAATCAACTCTAAACATAATGAAGTCTTTCACCCTTCCAATCTTGCTCCTCTTGGGCCTGTCCCTCAGCCTGGGGTTGGATTGCCCACCCGAGTACGAGGAGGTGCCCAACATCGGCTGCGTCGAGTTCAAGGACGATGACGAGGGCTACGAGTGGTTTGCTGCATTCTACTATTGCAATAATAAAGGAGCACACCTCGTAAGATATAATATTAATAAACGTCCACTAGTCAAACTCCAATAAGTATAAGAAGTATTACAATTGGCATATTCTTCAGGTTGAGATCCAGTCAGACGAGGTAATGGGCGAGCTTTTGTCTCGGGTGTTTGACCACGGAGGGGATTATTGGATCGGGCTCACGGACACGTCTGTGGATGGACAGTATGTCTGGGCGAATTCTGGGTATGTTTCTCTGATGACACACACATATAGCCGGCCCGTGCACACAAGCCAACTGTGCCCAGCGTGATACAATAATACTATGACAGCACGCGTACCTAACTTGCACGAAAACCGATTGGATGCCTTCGGAAATGTTACAAGAGGCATCCATGCTATCTGCATACGCGTTCATGCTTTTTAAAACCCAAAATTAGTAGTGTTTAATGTTTCAGCGATCCGATGGGCTTCACAGCCTGGGGCTTCAACGAGCCGAATGGCAACAACTCTGAGAACTGCGTCGGCGTGACCATGGAACACTCGTACTTCTGGGCGGATCTAAACTGCACGGACGCGATGCTCAGGCCGATCTGCGTGCTGCTGGACGACGGCAGTGAGGGAGTCAGCGATGATGATATGTGGTATTTCGATGAGAATAAAGTATGATCAAAATTATCTACTTGACATATTATTGTACATTTTGTGACTTGGAATGCATATGGGTTGAGTATCTCCGTTCTTATAACGACTTCTTATCCTGTAACAAATCCACTGGCGGGTCTAGCAAATATCCTTTCGCGTTGGAGGCGTACTTTCTGTACAATGTCGCCAGTCCATAGCCTATTGCAGCCGCTGCCAGCACGACGCCCACTTTGAAGAAGGGATGCCACAGTATGGCCTGCTTGAGTATGAGCGCCTCGTAGAGCACGACCAGCGCGCCCAGAATGATGCCGACGGCCGCGCCGACCCAGGGTTGTTGTTGGTTGAGAGCGGACTCGCGGGAGGCGTCACGGCGGCATCTGAAATAGAAGGGAAAACATTAGGCATTTGATTGACAAGCTCAAGATGAGATCCGAATATCTTCCCAAAAGGGATAATATAATGATAGATGTAGAAGAGTATTCCGTTCGAGATGTGATACTGCCCCGATTTGACTCAACTCGCCTCTCCTCTCCTCGTCTCGGGGGAGGAGCGGACGGGCAGGCCAGGCAGACCGACCGCGAGACGAGGAGAGCGTCCGAGGCGAGGAGAGGAGAGCTGACGAACAGTATCACATCACGATATTACTTCCTGCTCACCTTCTCACACTGTCCATGTATCCCTCCTTCTCTCCCTTCCCCGCCAGCTGGAAGCACTTTAGAAAGAGCTTTGCGGCGCCCTCGTGCTGACCGGCATCGGACAAGGCATCCGCCTGCCGGGCGTAACCCACGGGACGGTCAGGCCACGCTGCCTGAACATCCAGCGCATCCTGGACGGCATAATGGAGTTGACCGGCACGCCTAGAATGAACACATAAAAGCACTTGTGTGATCGTAGCTGCAAACCACAGTGGTTTCTTCGTGTATATTCACCTGAATGCGACCGATCTGACTGCCTTGAGCGGAATTGCCGTCTCCTCCTCCGGGTGCATCTTGATGGCGTGCGTGAGGTGGAAGAAAGCCTCGGACCACCGGCCAGACTTCATGGCAGTGTCGGCGTTGGAGCGGAGGGCAAGGGCGGACGGGGACAGACCCACGGGGCTAGACATGGTAAAGCTCTTGGGGGTCACAGGGTCATGAAGGGGACCTACGGGGTCATGTGCACCTCGGGGAGACACTTCCTGAACTGATGAAGATCGAAATAAGTTGTTTTCAGGGTTGCCAGGTGCTCAGAGTCGTTTGGTACCAAATTTTGTTCAATTTGGTCCCAGTTTGGACCCAAATTTTAAAATGCCAACATTAGGGGTGCAAGCCACCCACACACAAAATTTTTGACCCTATTTTATTGCATTTCTGTGCTTTTCAGAGAGTTTTAATTTTTCAATAAAAATATAAATTTTGTTCTAGACAATTTCTAAATATTTTATTAAGTAAAATTTCTGGGACCTAGGTTTTCCCATTTTGGTCCCAAAATCCCAAAAATATTTATTTGTTCCCAAAGGGTCATTTTGATCCCAGATTTGGCTAATCTGGGACCATTTGGACCCAAACTGGCAACCCTGGTTGTTTTGAGTTTTCTGTTTTTGCTGGAGCTCTGTTTTGACAAGAGATTATTTCCCATGATAGCAATGTTTCATGCGAGTTGAAAATAATTTTCATCAAGATAGGCAAGTTAGATGAAATATTTATATATTTTATTAAAAAAAATTGTTCTAAATAAGTAATATTATACTATATTAAATATAATTGCGTGGCTAATTTGTATGTTTTGTGGTTCTTTGGCGGATCTGTTTGGGGATACTTCTCCCATGGCGTTTTTCCTGCTCGACGGAATGAAACGATCATAACATTGACCAAAACAAAAGTATCCCAGCCGGAGAAAATCGAGTAAAATCAGGCATTTCATGAAGAACGTGGACGTGATGGAGGGCGACCCCTCGGACAGCCCCGTTGCACAAGCGCAGACCACGGAGAGTCCGATGCACGACGGAGACGGGATGGAGATGGACTTGAAGGGGAGCTCCAAAGACGAGAGTGAGATCAAGAGAAGGAGGAGGATTGACAGCAACTCCATGGACACTGACGACCAACATAGCGTCCTCACAAGCGAATCTCTTCAGATCAAGCGCAAGTTTAAGGTAAGCTACTATACCTCGTCAAAGACGTACATGTCCTATACTGTCCTCATTTTCAGGCCGTGCTTGAGCTCCTCTCCACAGACCGTGACTTTGACCCCAAGGACGACACGTACCTGCCCAAGCTGAGCACAGCACTGCACCTGGAGTTGGACCCCAGCAAAGGTCAGACGTTCGAGTGGATCGGTGCCAAGCAGTTCTGCCTGGAGGAGCTCTGCAGAGGAGATACCAGGGAGAGTGAGGGCGCCAAGAGGGGGAGGGAATTTGCGCTCGCATTGGTCACGGAGACCATGCTCAGGACAGAGCATCAAAGTGTCAAGGAGGAATGCGGCGAGCTCATGAGTCACTTCATTGACTTTGTCAAGGTGAGATTTTTAACGGCATATCCAACTGCTTAGATATTTAAACCGTTCATATTATTACAGAAGCATGACAACCTCCGAGCATATCTGTTCGAGTCGGAGTCCGTCCTCAAGTTCTTCTTCGCCTACTTCTCCGTGGCACGGCAGCCTGTCCCCGAGGAAGGCCTGCTCAATGTCATTATGCACGACTGGTTGGTTCCAATGTGGCAGTGTCCGGAGTTGAAGGCGCGGAGTTTCTTCTGGAAGAGCCAGCTTATGCGCACTACTATCCAGGCGGCACAGTGGGCTTCAGACGTTAACAATACGGAATACTTGTTTGAGGTATTATCGCTTATTCCACTCTGAAAGCCCAAATAACTAATTTTCATTTTGCAGTTGCTTCAGTTCTTGATAAAACTGTACGTGAATCACTCATCTGAGGCCAATGTCGATCTAGCAGAGTCTGCAATTGAAAAGATCTTGCTGGTGGTTACGGAGCATCACAAGACGTTTGCGGAGAAGTTTCACGACGATCGTTTTATGAGGGATGCCGTTCAAAAGTCCAAGTCAGGCAGGTGTGGAAACGATTCTCTGGCTGTGATGCTGCTACACATCATGGGATTGTAAGTCCCATAAAAGCATGCACTTAACCATTAGATTCCGTACATTTATACCTCTCTTAGGTCCAAGGTGTCCCATCAGTCCGAAGCTGCAGCCTACGTCACCGATGTTATCCTACCTCGCGTACCCGCCGGAGAAGTGTACACGATCGGAGTCGACGGTCCGAAGAGTCTCAAGTTGCTCAGCGTGCTCCAAGCATTGGACGCCAACTTGTTCGAGGATTGTCTAAACGACCTTGACGAACATTTATCTATGGAACGAAAGGTAATAGAACAAATTTATTCAAAATGTTGATTTCCGTTTCGTCAGTTAATTTTGTATATTGCAATTTCTATTTTCTAGAAGTGCATTGATCCCCCATTCGCTTTCGACTTCCCCACCACCTTGCTCTACCTCCGGCAACCCTACCGCCAACACAGCATCATCTCAGATCTCTTGGACTTTCTCTGTGACAGTAGTGATCACCTGCTCAGCTCCTGCTGGGATGAGGACAAGATGCTCAAGCTGTTCAACGCGGTGTCGGATAAAATTGCAACCCTTTGTAGGGAGGAAAGCCAGTGTCCAAATCTGAATCTCGATCACAAGTGGATGGAATGCTGCAAAACTATGGCTTATAAGCTCATTGGTAAGTGGTCACATGATTCGGATTAATGTTTAAATTCATTGTTTGGTTCTATTTCAGGGCGACCCAAGCTCCGGAGGCCGTTCACAACCGCCCTGTTGAGCCTGTTCGTCTCTCCCTTCTCCCCGGACAAGCCCTTGGAATGGATGGATGGCTGTCAAGCAGAAATTCAGTTCCGTTATGCAGTAGACGACGATCTCCATTTCGGGTGTCTGTTTGAACGGCTTGATGTGTGGTACCGGGCAGAAGAGGAATGGGAGCTGGCCGATGAGCTGGCAGAGCCGCCACTGGCCCACTTTCTGGGTAATTTCAATATATAAAATTTAATTATATAGTTGCTGATGGATGTTTTTTCCAGCCCTCTGTTCTGCCGCTGTTACGAGATTGAATCAAAAGCTAACCCTTCCCGAGTGGAATGCAATGCAGCTACTTCTTGCGTCGCCAGAAGTTCGGCTAGCTCCGGAAAGGTTCCAACTGTTGAGGAGCATTCTCATGTAAGAAGGAGTGAATCTAAGAACTTGTAACAATTGTACACGATAGCTCTGATGTTTCAAACTTCTACTTTCAGTTCCCGCGGTAAAACCTTCTCAGGCAACGACGAGGCCTTCAACCTCATCCTCTCCAAGTACGACTCTGAGGAGTTCCCCTCGCTGCAACTCGACCTCAAGCTGAGCTTCTTCGCATTCGCCGTCGACTACTTGCACACAGTTGCAAAGGAACAGGACGTGGACAGATATCTAGTCACGATGAAGAAAGTCTTTCTGAGAGAGGACTACTCCGAGGTTCGTATAATTTATACTGTGGCAGGAGTATAAATTAAACTGTTTGTTCATTCTAGGTCCAGTTTCTGATTCTCAAGATCTTCACGACTCAATTCAGCCATGACAAGGCTCTCACCTGGCACAAGTCTGGTCTTTGCAAGGTTTTCCAGTCGGTCTTCGAGTCCACGGACGTCAAGCTGAGGACGACGATGATTCACGACCTTGGGGTAAGACTTCTTTTTAGGCCTCTGCAAGTTTCTCGGTGGGATCCAGGTTACAAGAAGATTACTGGTTGGGATTAGGGGCTGTACTGGGGAACTGGGGGTACGGAGTACGGAGTACGGACTTTAGTTGGGATGAATTTATTTATTCATATTCTAAAAATGGCGGTTATATTTCAAAAAACCTTATTTGAAACAAATATCAGAACAAAGGATACTGTGCCAACCTTTTTTATAGTATTCTTCATTGGCAGTTAGGACTAGTTAGGGTCATATTCGGACATGCTTTCCTAGTCAGTTCCAGCTACTCCTTCTTAACCGGATTCAGGTCCATCCCGAGAAAGATCTCTCCCTCCTCCTTGATCAGCCTACGGCTCATGGCGTTCGTGACGCTGAGGCAGTGGCCCTCCTGGATGATGTCCTTTTCGGACACGCGGAGGGAAGACACCTTGTCCTCATAGGTGTAACATACGTCTCCTCTGGCTACCTTGAGCTCGCATACATATTTTGACGCCTCCTCCTCTTCGCCAAGAAACCAGACCCAGATGTACACGCAGCCGTCTCTTTTTAAAGTTACGGTACTCATGAAGGATTTGCCCATGTCAGAGATCAGCCCACAAGAATATTGCCCGATCAAGTCATTTTCGGATCCTTCCCGCCTTGTATAGTTGTCCTTGTGGGCCGTCATGTGTGCCAAAACTTCATTGGCGGAGAACTTGACGTCACACGTGATGAACGGGCAGGTGAACGGGCGGAATTTGCAAGTCTTCTCGTGCTCCTCCTTGTCCTTGAACATGATGTTCTTCTGAGGGCATCCAATCCGGCTGTACTCGCACGGCAGCTTGGCGTGTGCAAGAGCGCTCTCGGCGAACATGCTTCTTGCGTTGATCTCGCCGTCTCTGCAGACCGGGCACCGCTGCACCCGCTGCCGGCACGAGTTGCACGTGATATGGCCGTTGCGGCACTGCATGATGGGTGGGAGGGCAACTCGGAAGCACACGGGGCACTCCAGCTTGGAGAGGAGCTCCTTCTCTGCGACTTGACGGCTGTCCTCACTTTCCGGTTCGTCGTCATCCTGCCCGGCCACCTCATCCTGCTTCTTGAGCTGTCCCTCGCTGTCCCTCTTCCGCTGCGCCATCGTCGATTCTTGGAACCCTCCTTCGCGTACTTCCCTTGTCTGTGGATTCCTCGCCCCTGTCGCCTATTCTTCGTCCCGGACCACGGCGTGGCTTTCCTTGGACCCGCTTGGGGATGTCTCCGACCAGTTTCTCGCCACTGTTCCGCGGATCTGAGGTGACCCCGGGCATGCAGGGTATGATGGAAGTAGCTGTGACCGCCGCGCTTCTTTATTCCATCGAGGCGTCCATGCTTCCGCTGGTCTCTGTCGACTGGCGTGAGTGGCCGCAGTGGCGTCTGGCGGTTCACGGTTCACCCGAACTTCACCGATGTCCGAGATTGGCGAGATGTGACGAGTGACGAGTCTTCACTCTTCACTCAGTTGAGTCACCGAGCACTTTAAATTGCTCGGTGGTTGACTCAGGTTGAGTGAAGTTCAGCCAGTTCACCTTCATGAAAGAAAATCCAGACTCTACTGTGCGGCTTGCCGGCTTCCTTTTAAATTTTGCTGATCCGCAGGTAACAGAGCCTTGGTTGATCCCAAAGTAAACGATTCTAGTTTTGCTATTTTGTGGGGCAATTTGGTTCATTTTTCTGCTTTTCATTGCCAGCCTCCTTATGCAGAGATATGATTTATCTAGGTATACGAGATAGAATCTCAGCCCTGGGACTCAACGTTCCTTTTTTTCAATTTGTTTCCAAAAGCTCAGCATCTGAGCATTCGGTTCGATGCTGAGACCTGAGACTGAGCTGAGGCCAACGAGTACAATCTCTGGTGCAATAACTGCAATTTTCAAATTAAATGAAATGGGACCAGAAAATTGCAATTATTGATGGTACTGATTAGTCACAAAATTTAAATAATCTCTTATTTCTTTACTCTAGGGTCCCCTGACAAACTACCCGAGCAGCCTCGCCCAGGAGTGCTCCTTCATTTCTTCCTGGACGTCCTACGACCACAAGAACGGCGGCTCCTACAAATCAGCCGAGATGGAAGCTGAGAACGCCCGTCTCCGGGCCATCGACGGGCTCGAGTCCATCTGTGATGACATCTTGCAGAGCGTGCGAGGGGTTGGGCAACAAGATCTTATTGATTGCATTTAAAAGGATGTCGTTTACTGTGATTCAATAAACGGATTCATTTATAACACTGGAAATATTTATTAGTTCGCTCTAAATAATATTCTATCAAGTTATTATAACACATTGTATAATCCTTCCACTTTTTCTTAAATTTCTTTCCATCTTGTTCAACTGGGTGTATAATTATAAAACGATTCCCTTAACTGGCTTTTAATTTCACTTTCTGTTCTCATACTCAGTTTATGCTTCTCGTTCTCCATGTGTACGTTAAAGTGACTGCTCATTGTTTGCGTCCAAAACGGATAATTCTAAGTTTGATTACTAGTTTGACGATTTTGTTGGATCTTGACATTGTTTAACTATGGAAAATATGTGTATTCTGTTTCACATAATCAGACGTGTTTATATCAGTAACATCGGCCTTGCTAATTTTTCATACTGTAAATTTGCTTGAAGTTGCTGCTTCTCTTTATTACTTAAAATATGTATTTTCTAAACCTTCAGTTTGGACATTGTATTAAGGATATCCGGCAAAATTTTGAGTTCCCTTTTATCTTGCTTATAAAAGTCCTTGTTTGATACAGTATTACGGCAAGAAACATTCATTTTTAGAGTTAGGTAGGTGTGTGTGAAGAGTGCAATATCCATTTTACAACGTACTCTCTTGCTGATGCCGGCTAATGAGCAGCGGCATCCAGCTCTTGTCGCCACTCTCCCCTGCGGCAACCGCGTCCTGATTGGCCGGATTCTCAATCACGTGACACTGTGGCGCACTGCCATTGGCCGCCAACCTGGCGCGCCTCTTCTGGGCGGGGTCGATCTGGGAGTAGATCGGGTTTGCGGCAACGCCGTTGTACGACGGGAGGGGCTGCGCGACCGCAATGGAGGAAGTTCCGACGGGTGCTGTGCGCTGAATCTGGGCGTAGTGCCCGCTCCCCACGGAGCCGACAGGAGAGGACGAGTTCTGGAACGGGAACACATTTTAACTTACTATATTCCGTTGGAAGTTAAGCAAGAACTTACCCTGCCACTCCCACTTCCCGGCCTCTGCTGCATCCCTGCCACGCTTGCCGCCCTCCCCGTCGGCATGTACGGCGGCGTCCGCTGCTCCTCCAACTCAGCCGTGGTGTACGACGTGGCAGACCCGCCGCCGTTGCTCCCACTGTACGCACTCTCCGTTGTGGACCCAGCGCCACTGCTCGCCAGAGGGCCATTACTCGGACTCAGCCGGCTCATGGCCGCCGTCACGTTCACCGTGAGGCTGTTGTTCTCCTTGTCATTCGTGCAGAGCTTCTCCTGCTCGGCCATGTCGATTTGACTGTTGCGGTAGTAGTCCCGCTTGTCTTGCTCCGTTGGAATGGCGGCGTTGTTCTTGTTGTAGTTCTTCCTGTTTGGCGGCGGCCCGGTGGAGGTCTTGTACTTGAGGCGGAGGACCATGATGATGACGAAGGCGACCAGCATGAGGGTGAGGACCACGCCCACGAGGACGCCGAGGACAGGGGTGAACTCGAGTGGGACAGGAGATTCTGCGAAAGGAAAGTTTTTAGTACTGTTTTCATATAAAAGACTAAATTGAGGGAAGATCTTAAGATAATTACATTAAGCGGTTAGCTTAGTTTGAAATCATTAATGTTGAAGAGATTGCCTCAGTTGGGTTAAAAATTTGTAGAGCACAACTTGTGGTTAGAATCAACCGGAATAAATGGAGCTCATCACCGGAAAGCTGAAAAGCCACACAGATAGGTTTCCACTGGTTTGTGTGTATACTGCATATAGAAAAGGATGTCTGTTTACTCTCGCAAATCATATCAACCAGTGGTTTTCTTTCGGATACATTAATATCATGGCTTTTAGAATGGTCTACTCACCAACTTGCAGCTCAGCGACCTTGAGCGTGAATCCTTCCAGCACTGCGCTGCTACTGCGGCCGTCGCTGTTCACGGCAAAGATGGTGATCTTGAGGCCGCGGCCAGAATTCAGACCGGAGACCTAGAGGGAAAATAGAAGAGTTATATCATAAATGAATGAAGCAAAAGAAAGCCCTTTCTAATCAAAGTATTACATCCGGTAGCCGGTACCTTCTTAAGATAAAATTCATGAGGACTTTTTTGTATTTGTTATTATTTGTTTAAAAACTAGGTCAGCAAGTATATCTCAGCACAATTTTCTTCAAATTTCAATCTATATTGTTCTCGTATGTGCTTTTAGTAAAAGTCTAAATTTCCCATTTTATTGTAATTACCTCGAACTCCGGCTCAGAATCCACAGATGTCGCATTCGCGAGCATCTTCCCCGTCTGACTGTCGGTGACCTCGAGCTGAAAGTGTTGTTTCAGCCCTCCGTCGAAGCCAGCCAGGCACTCAACTACGAGAGAGTCTGTCGTCTGGTTCACCACGGAGCAGTTTGAAGGAGGGTCAGGGGGGCCTGGAATGAAATCATTTCTTCAGTTCATTCCACAACATACAGTATACTCATTCAGAAAATGTAGTCAATATATAACTTACTAAAAGGTATATGTAACTGTCAATGATTGTCTAACAGCTAATCCCTCGCAGCAATTAGCACGTCCCCGGCTTTTTTAAAGTACAATATGCCCCTAGCAAAACAATGCAGCACTCTCTCTTTTAGCTTTCCTTCTTTCATAAGCTCTTTAATCCTCTTGTTCAGAAGATGAGCATTTTGTATCCCCATTCTAAGAGTACAGACGCTTCTAAACCGACTGCAATGACGCTGCAAACATGTTTTTGTTGCCTTTCCAAGATGGATCGGTATCAGTTTCCTCTGGGTTTAAATTGGACGGGCAGTGACTAGGACGTTTTTGATGGAGAAGAAGAAGAAGACTCGTTAGTAAGAGAAAGAGAAAGGGTCTGGTTGTGAAAAAGTCCCTGGAAATGACGGGTTCTTCTTAAGGGGCATAATTAGAGCTGTAGTAGTAGCTGAATATTGGATAAAAACTTGTACTTTTGTCTAGCCGGTTTAAATGAATTTATTATTATCTCTAAAGAAGTACAAATTAAATGCAATGTCAAGTTAAGTGCCTAGAAAAATATAATTACTTAAGCTTTCTTCGTTCATTATAAATGCCTTCAGAATGCACACGTAATAGCAAAAATGTCAAAAATTTGTGCAAAACATTTGTTTGATGTATCATACATTAAACTTTGTTTAAGCAATAAATGAGACAGAGTACATGCGGTAAACAATCCAGTGCATCGTTTTAAATAACATCTCATAATGACTGAGCATATTTCTTGATTACAGGTGCACAATAAAGTTTTCCTTGTCTGTGTTTTTATACGATTAAATGTTGCTTGTGACGTGAAATATTCGGATCCTCAAATGTCCGCGCAAAGATGTTTATTGTCCTTTATAAGAATTAAAAATTATCATTAAACCACTACTCAATAGAAAATCCAATTAATTACAACATGCATAAATAGGCCGTGGAAACTTTTCCCGGATTAATTATTAAAGTTTAACCTAGAAACACTTTTCAGAATTCCCATTTTCACACTCTTCTCAGACTAAACTGCAAGGATGAAGTTGCGAGACAATGACTGTAATCTAATGGGAAAAAATCTTCTTATTACAAGACGAACTGCAGATAACGGACTTCCGGTCACGCAACCTCGGGGTAAACACGTACCACGATTTCCGGTCGTGTTTTCTCGAACTAAAAGAGATCGAAAACCAAAACTTAAAACCGTAATATCTACCACTTCCAATCATCCTA
>LR138397.1:43376-59104 GCA_900659605.1 Tisbe holothuriae | reverse complement strand
TTTCAGCCCTCAGCTGAGCTTTCTTTTAGATGTTCTGCTCATGCACCAGCTTTGCCTAGGGAGAATAACTCAGTCCCTCGACCGATCGCGATCCGCTCCGGATCCGCTCTTTTTGGCGCCAAATTTGAATGCGCGCGACCGAATCGCTTTTAACATTGAGAAGAGAAATATTACCGGAAATATTTCCTGTGTTAATGCCTGTCTGGGAGCGGCCTTAATCAAATAATCAAGGTTATGTTTCCTATAAATAATACCAAAATTTAGTTAGTAATAAGTAAATATGACCTTTTAAATTATGATTTTCCACAGAATTCTGATGCTCGCCCAAAGCTAAACGAAGTCATACACCATATTTTAAAAATAATCTACCCAGAAATGAAGCAAGACATCCGAGAATATCTTTGGGGTGAATGCTACGATTATAACGTCACTACGTGGAGTCAAAGAAATGATTATCACTGTGATCAATATGTTAGAAAAATTGGTAAATTAACTCCTTTCCGATAATTTAAAAATACCCCCAGAGAGTGAGAGCTAGATTTACACCCGCCGAGACTGGTTGCCGCTATTCTCGGATTCCGAGAACGATTGTTGGATTCCAATAATAGCGCAATGTTAAAGTAATAGAGCGACCAATAATAAGGCTTTTCAGGCAGAGGTAGATCGGGCGAAGTCGAGTTGGTCATGAACTGTATAATTCATGCAAAGTCGAGTAGTCATCAACTGTACGAGTATACTGGTGTTCACCTCTACATGTTTACTAGGGACCTTATTGGTCACCCAGTACCTTAAAGTCGGCATTGCGACAATCGAATTAAAGTTGGAATCCAACTTTAATGCGATTATCGGAAAATTTTATGACCAGTCACGACCTTGTCAGAGCCCGTATAAGTGAATCTAGACAAATATGACTATGAAGTAAAATGTTGTTTATTAGATTTCAAAGCGTAAGAAAGGTGATTCCAATTTAAAATTTTCTGCATTTTGGAGTGCATTACTAGCTATACTGCGTTTTCTGTCAATACTATACTATGGACAATGGGTTTCAAAAGCGGGAAATTTTGAATAGGCTAAACTCCATGATCAAAAACCATATATTTTAAACAAAGGAAGCTATCCAAAAGGATTTTATGAATGCTTTTGGCAACCAACAATTTTAGGCTTTCCCCCCCTCATTTTGGACTTTTTTACTTGGGTTATTGCTTTTATTGTGCAGGATGGTTTGGTTGCAGTTAATGCAATGGTTACATATTCTCATCTCAATTCCATGTTGTCACTGTCCTCCTTTCCCGCCACTACCTTTCCAGGTTCATCCAAAAAGCATGACTACCTCCTGAGCCTCAACTCCGCCCAACTAATCCCCATCCCGGGCACCCGGCTCCACCGTTTTACCACACCTGCCCACTCGTTTCATAGACAGGATTGCTTCTGCCCTGAGAAAAGGGATATATATGGAATGGAAGCTCTCAGCATGACAACAGCTGGTCACCCAAAATCAAGCAGATAAAGGATGATTGTGCTTTTCCGCCAGTTCTTCAGCAACCTTTATCTGCTTGATTTCAGGTGACCAGCTGTCGCCGTGCTGAGAGCTATTATAAGAACCGCCATTCCATAGTATACCTTTTCTCAGCTTCTGCCCCAATCCCTGCCACTGTTAGTTTGCGGCATTTTGGTTTATTCCAGAGTACTATACTACCCTTTCGGGTTCATCCTCTAGCTACGCCTTATGGCTTATCCTCTATTATGGACATGAGGTGGGGGAACTCCTGCTCCGAGGCGTTATATTAACAATTATATAGTACTTTGATTAGTTTGTAGCCTATTAAATATTGCAATTTTTGGATTTTTTTTGCACCAAGCACCGTGTTTGTATTTTTTCGCTTGCTGAGCTGAGTCTTGTTTGTATTTTTTCGCACAGTAGAGGCCGGAAATAAAGAAGGCCACTTAGAAATATTGTAATAATATAATATTGAAATATATGTTAAATATTGCATCATAGTCTCTTTGCCAGCCTATATTATTTATGCTTCATTTTGTTTTAGAAACGTGTTGAATATGTGAAATGATAGCATGGTGACATAAAGTTTGTGTTTGGGGAAGTCGAAATAAATTTCTCTCGTGTCCCAAAATGTCAAAATGAGCAGAGATAGTATTTTCAAAATTGTTTAAAAGGCCGTATTAAATTATAAATTTATTTCAAAACTCGCATTCTTGAAATTATAGATCTCTTCTCTTACTATGCCTCTATTTTTCAAGGATTGCAGACGACAGGCACAGACAACCTATAAACCTGACGGCTAAACCGTCAGTAGGCCAAGCTGTTTCATTAACCTGTACTAGCGCAGCTTGAGCACTTGGAAGGAGAGTAGCTGCTGTTGGCCTAGTAGCTAGCAATGGTTGGTAGAATATAACTGACTCAGTCAGTGAACTGGGAAATGATTGCAGCTGTGTAGGTAGGTGTGCAGATGCCTAACTTCGTCAGTTGATTTTTTTTTCGGCTTCATGGTAGAGCGATCACCTATGGGAAACTATGTAGCTAGCTCTGTTGTTGCTAGCATAATTCAGCCAGAGAAGCTCAGGCTGCGTCGTTGACGGCAGAAGTAGAACACCAACAGAGTGGAACAGGTTGAAAGAGGGACGGCGGCCAGGAGGTAGCGGTTGGCAGTTTACCGTGTCTCTCCCTTCTTTAACAGACAGAACAGTCGCAAGCTGTTGCAGATTTCACTTTCTCTTTCTTCTTGTGGAAGAGAAAAGTTAGCGTTGTGCCTCTGCTATTTGAAGATTGTGGAATGAAGGATGATGTTGATATCGTCAAAATGAATCCAATATGTATATTTTTATATTGTATATTTTTATATTTTTATATTTCAATTTATAATCTTTGACTTTGGCATTTGTTATCAAGGCATGTTACATAAAAGTTACATATATTTAATTAACAGACAACATGAGCTCTACAAATTTGTTTCAATGATTTTTTTTCTAAAGAACAAATATAATCACCTTTCTCTGTCATTCATTACTTATTTCACTAGTGCGATAACAAAATATATGAAATATAAAATAACTGAATACTGAAGGAATTTTATTCTGCAACCAGATTTAAATTTGTCTTTGCTCAAAGTGGGTTTGTCAGTAATATTTCGTTTAAGGTTGCAACTGTATCATATTCAGTCTCGAGAAATTCTTTTGTGAATAGACATATGCTTGAGTAAATGGGCCTTTTGTCTAAAAGTTTTGGAACAATGTTTGCAGGGAAAAGGTTTCTCACCGGTGTGTGTTCTCATGTGAACCTTGATATTCGATTTGTTCAAGAAGCCTCGATTACAAATCTGACAATGGTGCATCATCTTCTTACCCTGGTCAGATATGCCATTGCCATTCTCATTTGCAGCCGCTGCGGCCGCTGCAACTGCTGCTGGGTGCATACTGCTACCCCCGCCTCCATTGCACTCATGCTTGTTTCGTATCTTTTGCTTAGCCTTCAGTTTTGCCAGGGAGCCTAGCTCCCCTAATCGCCGATGAAGGTTGGGTTCACTTCCCGATGTTGACACCTGCCCACCGTTATGTCCGTTTTGTGTAGAATGCGGCATTGAGTCGATATAGGAAGCAGAAGAATAAATGCTGTCCGCCTGTGTCTTGAGTAGGTCAAATGTTGAATCGACTTTGACAACATTGCCCATGGATGATGATGATGATGAGGAGGAGGAGGAGGAGGAAGTGTTTCCGTTCGCTCCATGAGTAAGCCGGTTGTGGAGGATGGAAAATCCAGAGGAATTTTGACCATTCATTCCTTTTCCAAGGAGTTGAGATGGGTTGTGCTGAGGAGGCGGAAGCAAGCTTCCTTGGAGGAGACTCTGCAGTGTGGAGCCATTTGAGAGTAGTCCAGCTGAGCCCGACCCTAAAGCAGAAGCAGCACTGGAAGAGTTGAGGGAAAGGTACGAATGTGTGTTGGGGCTCCCATTGAGAGTAGTTGAGGCCAGTTGGCTATTGCAGAGAGCTGCAGCTGCGGCAGCAGCATTATTTCGGGCCAGAGCAGTTTGCAGGGCATGCTGAGTGGCAGCGGAAACGACTACGCCTGGCGGTATGCTGGATAAGTTTTCCAAGACAGTGCCACCTTCGCCACCCATAAGGGGCTTGATTTTCTGTGCGGTATTTTCAATCCAATCGTCCAGATCTACGGTAGAATCAGCTCCCATCGAAATGCCGACGATGCTGGCCAAATCATCAAAAGCATCTTGACTGGCAGTGAAATCCAACGTTTCTATCTTAGTTATTCCGGATGGGCTGGAAGCTTCAGTGGAGGTCACGTCAGTATTAGAAGAAGCGGATTCTCCTCCACTACCATTGATTCCGCTGCTGTTTCCACCTCTGCTGGCATCATTACTGCTGCGGCTGGTGTTGTTGTTATTGTCACTCTCTGGTCTAGTAAAATTATCAAATGTTGGTGTCACTGTACCACTTTCCAGACCACCTTTGTTACTGCTCGAAAGCAATGTATCTGACATATTAACGGACGATGCATAGTCCAGAGATAGTGGCTTTAACTCAGCCAATTGAGTGGCTTCTTCTTCATCACCATTGTTATTTCTGCTGTCAAGGCACGAGTCTAACACCTCTGAATTAAACTCCACTTTAATTGGATGAAACTTTGACGGAGAATCCGGGTACATATGACAGGAAGTAGGTTCGTCCTTAAGCTTTACTTTGAAGGATGCAGTTGGATGTGAGTGGGTATCGTTGGTCGATTTCCGCCGATCTTCCGCCGCAGCATTGAGCTGTCTTACGGTAGTGGATACCAGAGCCGTTTCTATCATTGTCCACTATTTACTTCCGCTGCAACGAAAAATATATAGATTCTAGTCCATACACGTCAAGAAAGTACGTACTTATATGTTTTCCGAGACCCGAAGCTCTCTTTTCCTGAGCTGGGCCCAAGGAGAGAAAACGAATATTTGTACACGCTTAAGATACCCTGGGCCCTCTATTACCCGTCATAGGCGTATAGTAGCTTCTGGGGACCTAGAATCAAGAAGAAAAATCATTGGTAAGGGACTATTTATATATATTACCAACAATATTACCAACAGGTAGAGCAATTACAAGCAGTATTCATAATGTTTCCTACCTTTTCTGGTCCCCAATTGAAGCTTTGATATTTCATACACGTTTGACTGATATTTGGGTGTCAATATATTCACTACCACACTGTTCACGTAACTTTTAACCAACTAAAATCACTTCATACACCATACAGTGCTTTTTACCAGCGGTGTATTGTGATAAGGAACAGGTCCAAGAGAAGACTACTCCCAGGAAGATTTCTAGTCCTCTCCTCCGAGAAATGAGTCCACAGCAGCTATAGCCGCATTGGACTATGTGTGCCGGTAAAAAGAAGGAGGGTAAGAAAACCATCTAACCAGCGCAAGAGCCTGCTATATGTGCGTGCTCTTCCGTGCTGGCCTACCGACATGCTGGCAGCTTTGAAACAAACCTGCATTCATACCCGTGTTATGCGATGTGTAGGTAGTATTAATAAAATAATATGTATTATTAGCCTACTATACTAACAAAGTCATGGGTAAAAAATGTCATATTTTTTGGGGGAAGAAGCAGTCTCGCGTATGCACCTATTGGTTCGGCAGCTTAGGTATTGCCTACCAACAACAGCTACGTAGCGCAGCTTCGAAACAAAGTCACGCTCACACTGGAGCCGTGTAGAAGTGGGTCACGAGCAAAAGAGGAACATGTGAAAGAGAGGGAGAGGGGGGGGGAAGAGAAGGAAAGAGAGAGGAGAGTATGTTGCAAAGGAAGTTTATTTAAAACCCCACAATACCTTATCGGATGTGCAAGTAAAAGTATTTGTAATCATTGTACGTACTTAATTAGTCAATTCAAACCTTTTTAGTAGTAGAGATGGACGGGATCTAGCATTGTCCCGGCGTCCTATAACTTATCATAAAAAGATATATAGTGTAAAATTCACTTTTCATAGGTAGATAATTGTCTCTGGTACAAAATGCAGCCATAATACTAGGGAGTAACTCACTGTCATAGGACTAGGGAGCCCTGCAGGGCTGGGGTATCTGCTATGCAATTGCAATGTTAGATATGGTTGGGGCAGACAATTTTGCACTATATACGTACAAAAAGTACCCTGCAAGGTAAAGTGCCACACCGGATTAGGTGCGCACGCAATATTAGATGCCCCGCAAGCTAGGGCCCAAGTACACTATATTATATTAGGCTGTGTCAGTAAATTTAACACTAAAGCCTTGCTCATAGCAGAATTTAATTAATTAAAAATAAAGAAAATTGCCCGTTTCCAATTTTTACTGATTCTGTTAAAATGCAACAATGGTCCCTTATGCAGTGAATTCTCCTCTTAAAAATGGTATATTGTAGTCATTTCAAGTGTTAATATAGAAGATAGTGCCGACGAATGTCCTTTTTACAGCTGTTGATTTTCTGCCTTGGGTGCCCATTAACGCTACTGTTTTATTTTTCATAATACTCAGATTTTACTTTACTTTTATTCCAATTCACGTACACATTCCACAATAACAACACATCCATTATAGGCATTGGTACAACTAAGTCTTATGTTGATGAACTTGGCCTAGGTCGCATGCGACCATTGGGCTTGGAATCTTATCTGATTCTGGTTATTTACGTTTTTAAGTCACTGTGTGGGTGGAAGTTGCTGAATGCTTTATGGCGCCGCTAGTGAGTAGAAAACTACAAGTGTTGAAACCGATTCGGTCCCGCGATTCAAATTTGCCGCCAAAACTGGGCCGATCGGAGCGGATCGCGACCGGTCAAGGGACTGAGTTTCTTCTCCTGGCAAGGCAAGTGCATGACCATTTCATCAACAAGAAAGCTCAGCTGAGGGCTGAAAGTCTCACCCAATAAAGTGGCCTAGACAGGCAGAAAGAGTCACTGAGCACCAAGAAGAAAAAGAGCTGAGAAGAGCAAATTGTAGCTAGCAGGAGGAGCAAAAAAGAGAGAGAAAGAAAGGAAAAGTCAGCCATTGTATTGATTGTAAGTTTAAACTCTCTACTGTAAGGACCCAATAGATTTTGTCTTAAAGAAGTACTTTCAAGGCATTTGTAGTCATTTGGGAGGTGCGAAAACTCCCGACATGGCGCCCAACGTGGGGCTACAAGGCCATGATCCAGCCAAACCTACGCGACGACGACGGCGCAACCGAACCGACCGAACCGACCGAACAGAGGCACTGGAGCGACCGGAGTGAAGCACTGCGACCCAGCAACCCTGGATTCGGCGAGTACGAGTACGATTACTGAAGCAACCAGAGAGAATCGATGCGATGCGAGTACAAGTTTGAGTACAAGTGCTTGCGACGCGGCACGCGCAAGGCCTGCGGCACCCCTAGCACCTGAGGAGTGCAATCCCAAGACGTCACCAAGGTACGGCTCCTCTAAGCTGCCAGCTTTAGGCACCTGCACCAGGAAAAGGCCTTTCTGGCTCCCCTGCAGTGGCACCTCCACCGTAAGGCCCCATTTGTGCACCCAAGCGGACACCTGTAACTACAGGGCTCCAGCCGGCACCCAGTTGGCACCTACATCGAGAGGCCCATGAAGATCGGCAAGTCAGGAAGCTCCCGCATTAGCAAGGCCCTGAAGAACTCAGCACCAGAGGGCTCCAAACCGACCGAGGAGAAGCTCAGGTACAAATCTAAGGAATGATCTAATCTCTCATCTTTCAAGCCTATCCGAACGACAAGAGTCCCAGCAGAGAGAGACCTGTGCAATCCCCCTGCAAGTAGCAGGGCGCCCAGCAGCTCCAGGAGCACCCCAAGGGCCGAGAGCGCCAGTTCTAGGAGCACCCCAAGTGCCGCGAGCGTTAGACCTCTGAGAGAGGAGTCGGACCAAGGACCAATTTTTACGCCTGAGGGCGAATGAACGCCGAGATGGCGACGCCATGGAAGCGCTACCTAGCGCGCCAGGACAAGTACTACGACACCACCGACTACAGGGGCGACTACGACGCCAAGCCGAGCAAGCCAGAGGACGCCATTCCGAGAAGCAGCGCTATTCCGAGAAGCGCCCCAAGCACGCCAAGCATCCCAAGCAACTGCAATGACGCCCCTGAGTGCAGTAAGACGACCGAGAGTGCCTTTGAGGGTGGTGCAGGTGAGACTGAAAGGGGATCAATGGTAATAAAAGCGGAGGGCAGTCGACAGAGCAGCCAATGGGCTGGCATGTCGATTGCCAAAGCTGAGGGAAATCAATCCCAAGTAAGCCTAGATCCTTGCACACCCAATGATGAGGCTGAGAGTGGCAAAAGAGACGTGAGCAAGGTGTGCTTAGCACCAATCAACAGGCCGCACCAAGGCGATTCCAACAAGTACAGGCACGACCCTGCCAGAGCTCTAGAAGTCTCACTTAAGGGGCACCCCAAGGACGCGGGCGAGGGCAACGCGCGCGAAAGTGCTCTATTTATTCTGGCCCGCGCGCAAAATTTGCAAGATTTGCGCGCTAGCGTGCGTAAAAGAGAGGATTCGCCGAACGACGGGCGCGAGAGGAAGAAGGACCGCGAGAAAAACCACAGATCTGCTCCAGTACATCAGGGAGTGGATTAGGCACTACAAGTAGATTTAGCGCAAGAAGCCGGTCAGAACGAGTGGTCGCATGACCTATGCCGGACCGACCGACCTGTCCTCCATGCCCAGGGACAGGGCCATGACAAACTGCTCCAGAATGGTACCTGCCAACCACGGAAAGAAGAGCCCTACATTCTCAAGCTGCAAGAGAGTGGTTTTTTTGACGATACTGATGACGACTACTACAGCAACCTCAAGAGCTGCTGGAGCAGTAGCAGCTTAGGGGAAAGAGGGGAAATTCCCAGCATTCTACGCCTATCCGAATCCAAGAGCAAAAGAGACTCCAAGCACTCTGAAGCCCCAGAGAGCATCGCGAGCATGAGGGAGGAGTTTGGAGACATCATGAGCACCATCCACAGATAGTCAACATAAGATTCAGCATCACATTCTGAGCCTCCTATCATG
Source organism: Tisbe holothuriae (assembly GCA_900659605.1). Classification (NCBI taxonomy): domain Eukaryota; kingdom Metazoa; phylum Arthropoda; class Copepoda; order Harpacticoida; family Tisbidae; genus Tisbe; species Tisbe holothuriae. The sequence goes on along the minus strand of LR138397.1, from coordinate 50,073 downwards.
AAGAACAGGTTCCAGATTCCAGATGTACACAAGGCTTACGGCGGTGGTCGCGACCAAGGCCGCCATTACAAGGGTCATCAGCCAGTGCATGTCTTTAAAGTCATCACAGATGGATATGAGAAAGTTCTTGCTAAGGCAAAAGCTGCAAGAAATGCGCAAAAGGCGTCCCAGACAATGAGGATATTCCCCAACGGGCGCCTCACCAAGAACCAGAGGCCGAAGCGCGCGCAAATGCCGTACAAGATGCACGCACAAATGCCGCGCAAGAAGCGCTAGGAGCACACGCAAGAGGAAAGAAGCGAGCAGGAGAGAAACGAGAAAAGTCCAAGGAAAAACAATGGCCCGTTTTATGCTTTAAAAAGCTGTTTCCCAACGGACGAATTATCTTTGGCGCCTGATTATTCAAATTCTTCTCTGCTATATGGAGGTTTCAAGATTCCAGTTCTAGATGTTCCGAGCGCTAAAGAGAGCACTATGCTGAGCGCTCAGCGCTTTGACTGCTGAATAATAAAAACAACAACTCGGCTGAGTCGACTGAAGAAACGTGGAACGAAAGAGAAAGCGGACAAAGGCCACCTCCAAGGCCAGAGCATCTTCAGCATCTCTAAGCATTGGAGGAAGCTCCAGGGCACCGCCCAGAGCATCTGAATCGTCACCAGCATCAACGAGGCCAATGGCAACAACTTCTGCAATGTCTGCAACATCTGCAACATTTACAACGTCTGTAACCTCTGCACAAAGGAGCATTAGTGCTGCCAACATTAACACTCAACCTAAGATTCCAGGGTCGCCACCGCGCGCTACGAGTTTGCCGCCACCGCGCTCGCGCGCAAGTTCGCTGCCAGATTTGCAAAACTACGCGCAAAGCCGCCAAATGACCATCCGAGGAGAAGATGCATTTTCGACCCTGACCCGTTCCCCGACCCCACGGGCATGTTCATCCTCGCCGCCGGGAGCACAGAGTACATCTGGAGCGACTTACGGAGGAGCTAGAGCAAGAGGCTTTTTTTCAACAGGGGCAATCCCTAAGACCCGCCAAGAGGACCCACAGGTCGATGGCCCCACCACGAGGAAGCAAAACGGCACCTGGGTGCACCCCTTAGTCGCTGGGTTCTTCCGTTCACGATACGACGATTTAGGTTTTAACAACAAAGAGAAAAAAATATGGCCACTTCAAAATTGGGTCGGGATAACTCAGCTAGACAAGACGAGATGAGACGATCTACTTTCGACTGTGTCAAGTCCTTTTCAACTGTGCAAGGCAGCAACCAGTTTCAGTGGGCGGAGGAGAACAAAAACAGGTCAGGAGAGCTCAGCGAGACAAGATGAGTCAAGACAATCTACTTTTGGCTGTGTCACATCCTTCCCAAGGTGATGTCCCTGACCGCGCAGAGCAGCAACAAGTTCCGGTTGGCGGAGAAGAGCAAGAGCAGGTCAAGAGAACTCTGCGAGACGAGTCAAGACGATCTACTTTTGACTATGTCAAGTCCTTTTCTAATGGATGTCCCTGATCAAGACCGGAGGGAAGAGCGGCACATGAGCAAGCAACTTACGCGCGGCAGCCTGCGCCCGCGCTCACAGAGCACACTAAGAGCAGACACAAGCCTGACCAGATCATGCTACAACATCGGCACTGGATCAGGTTAGTTGAACGCTAATCCCTCATGAACTCCAGTGCTCCTAAATAAGACCTCATCATTGGATGTTTCAAGCACGACCACGGTATTAGATTCAAAGGGAAGCAATGCGGAGGGTGGCCGTACGGAGAGTGCCAAGGTCCCTTAAAGTACGGCTACCAAAGCGGCGCTGAACTGCAATGACCCCCAAGGGAGAGCCGCAGCTAACTCCGACGCAAGCTACGCTGAGAACCTGGATGAGGCTGTGATACCCGGGTTCACAAGACCGGAAGTACTATGCGAGGCAGCAGGACAAGTTCAAGTGGCAGCCCGAGGCGGGGACTGGAGGGTTGTGGAGGCAACCAGGAAACTGGTGGAAGGGGTAAGGAGGGCATCATCAACTATGACGGGATTGCCTTCCCGATGAAACCGCAGGGCATGCAATTGGTAGCAGCCTATCGTGCGCACGGGCACGCAGAGAGTGTCCAAGCAGGCTTGGACAAAGAAGTCGCTCTCCAAGTCTCCAAAGGAGACGAGGGAAGGGAGGCGGGAACCAAACACCGGCTCAAACATCATGGATGGAGAGGAGAGAGCTAGGCTGGCTCCATCGATCGCACGGACGAGGCCGACAGCGACAAGGAGGAGATCTTTCCACAGACACCGTGCCGTCGATATCCGCTAAGACCAACAAGAGCCAGACTAAGCATGCAGTCATCTCGCCAGATGACATCTGATCCAGAGCTGCCAGTCAAAGCTAAGGCAGCCTGAGATGCCATACAAAGAGATCTCGACCAGGGCATTAGTGAAAACGTAGACCCACTACTATCGGCAAACAGATTGCCACTTTCAACGACAAGCTCCGCAAACACGCCGCCGCTAAGGGCGTCTACGGATAACGTTCTGTCCTTTATTGGACAACTCGAGACGGTGCCAGAGGAAGACAGGGTCGAGACGGAGGAAGCTGAAGGACCGCATCGCCGCCTACAAGGAAGTGAACAAGTTGGCACAAGACACAAATAAGACAATACAAACCCGCCTGAAGGAGCTCCAAGCGCCACCAAGCAGCTAGATGAAGCAACCCAGGACTTCAACACGCAGCACAAAGACCTCGAAAGAAAGCACCGCGACCTCTCCAAGCGATTCGACGAGCTTAAGGCACGGAAAGAGAAGGAGAGCGAGACCCTGTGAGTACTATCCAATAGATTGGCGGCAACAGGAAAAGCATATAACACGTCAGCCGGCGCCGAGGCCAGCATCCAAGCGTTGATTGCCGGACTAGAGGAGAATCAGAACCTCAGGAAGTGCATCGACGACATGTCCGTCGATTACAGCGCCCTAATGGAAACAAACACAGGGCTACACGATGGCAAGGAAGAAGCAGAGGAAAAAATGGCCAATCTCACCCAGCACCTTCAGCTGGCCATGGCCAGCAACACAGGAGTCGAGTGCCAGCGACGCCGGCAGCTAGAGGCAGAGCTACACCAAGTTCAGCTCAACCTCGTGTGTTACCAGTCAGACTTGGGAAATTCCACGACAAGCTCGACACGAGGAACGCAGATTACGCGCTCTTGAGCAGAAGCAAGGCGCTCTACCAGACGCAGCTTGCAGAGGAGAAGAAACTACAAGCGGTTACCCAAGGCAAAGCTACTTGTGCCATCACGTCGTTCGAAGACCTGCGCAAACGGAAAGGGCAATTCGGCAAGAACTGCTAGCTCACAAAGCAGATGCCCAATCACACCACGACACAAAGAACGCAATGGCAAGGGAAATCGACAACCTGAAGTCAACAAGAGTCGGCCTCGAACAAGCAGCCCACGTCGACCGAGCAGCAACTGAGACGTGAACACAGCAGAGCAAACCAAAGAGCCTATGAAGCGAAGACTGCCCTAGCAACGGAGAGATTGCAAAGCACTCAGAATGTCGCCGTCCAAGAAGCAGAAGAGGCAGCGCAGGATGCAAAGGTGCTAGCGGACGAACGCCTAATTGTTATCCAGAACCTGAAGACTCAGCTACGGCAAGCACGTGAAAGTTCAACCGATCAGCGCCAGATCCCGACGTTGAGCGACATCGAACACTGATCAATATTTTATCGTTCTATGTTCATTCTAAGAAACAGGCCTTCTTTGGCACTTTCCCATGATTATGAGGCTTCCTGAAAGGACAACAAAGAAGAGAATAAAAGCAGAAGAGACAGAAAATTGGTTCTGCTCACAAGCATTTTTATTTCATTACATCATTTGACCTATTTAAGGTAATTAGTGCGCATTGGCGACTCATCATGACATTCCGGTGTACATTGGCAACGGATTACATATAAGCATTGGCTAGAAGTACATGCGCATTGGCGAAGTAATCTTTCCGATCTCCTAGGGGTCCGGATTCCATCAAAATTGGCGCTTAACCTGGGGCGTAGTCACGCCCATCTGTATATCAAGTCTCCAAGATGTCCAAGGAAGTATCCCAGGACGGCGACGCACGGTATTCGGATGCCGCACAGCGGGAGATCAGCAAGATGCGACGACGTCTGCAACAAGTTCTCGTCCGGCTGTCCGGAGGAGGAGAAGCGCCACCTGAGGGCGGCGCCAGCGAGCCTGAGCAGCTACGCATGCCGGGCTCTACTCAGGAAGACCTGAGTATTACACCCCCAGGAACGGAGCGGGATTCCACCGAAGATCCGGATTACTGTTCCCGCTGGCTGGAAGCGGTGGAGAAACAGCAGTCCCTCAAACAGGAGAAGGACGCGCTGGAGGAAGCTTATACCAAAGCCCAGCAGCGCATTCAGCAGCTCCGTTACTCGGCCAACCCCGAGCAGGAGCTGGCGGCATTAAAGAAGAGGAACGAGGTCCTACAGGAGAAAGCGGAGATCTGTTTGAGAGAGTCCAGGGAGACCCAAGACAAATGCCAGCAGGCGAGGGCGGAGGTGATCATGGCGAATGCAAGCAAGGTCCGAGCCTCGAGGAAAGGGATCAACGAAGTCTATCGTTGCAAGCCCAACTGCAGAAGGCCATTGAAGACACAATGTCTGGGAGTAAGGTCCGAGCTCCTCTTCAAGCAGCAGAGGCGGCGGCGGACAAACAAGCCCTGGAGGATAAGCGAGCTCTGGAAGCTGCCACCCGCGAGCTCAGGTCGCTGAAGAGAGAGTTGAGCGAAGCTAAAGGAGAGGTGACCAACAAGCAGGCAGAGGTGGACTTGTTGTCGGAGGACCTTGCGGCGGTGAGGCACAGGTTGCAGCAAGCGGAAGATTTGGCCCAAGAGAACCAGGAAGAAGTTACCCGGTTGGGCAGTGCCGTTTTGGATTTGACCAGTAAGAGGACCCAGCTACAGGGGGCGCTGGACGAGGCGCGAAGCAAAGCTATCCAAGCAGTAGAGGGACGGGTCGAAGCCAACGGCCGAGTGGAAGAACTGGAGCAATAGCTCGCAGAGGCGTTGGAGGTGAGCGCCACGGCGGTAGATCACGACGAGTCGTCCTCCCTTCAGTCACAATTGTAGGAAGCTCAGACCTTGCTGCTGCTGGGCAGCAAAACGGCGGTGCCCTTACCGGCATGGGATTTCATGGAACACAAGTTGAACCTCCTGAATGTGGAACTGGCGCAGGCAGTCAAGGAGGGAGATTTCTTCCGCCTCACCCGCATCAAGCCTACTTTGCATTCGCTTGACACCGGCCTCAACCAGTATGTCCACGAGCACCTCAAAGGCGAGCTGGGCGGTCAGTCATCACTCACGGCCACCCGAGTCAAAGTCAGTGCGTTGCAGAAGCAGCTGGCCCAACATTACATCAACCTTTACCAAGCTTTAGGGAAGCAATGGAGCGAGGTGCCCCGAGATAGCAGCACTCCCCCCAAATATCACGAGGTGGACTTGACGGTGCAGACGATGACACTCATGGCACCACCAACTGTCACTACGGGTCCCGTCACGGTCCCGCCTCCAGCCGTGCCATCCACGGCCGTCCCGGTGTTCTCAACTTGAAGCGGCGTCCCGCCGTTGGCAGTGGGCACAGCACCGACCCAAACCTCAAGTGCCTCCACAGTTCCTAAAGTATCCACGAGTACCGGCTCAACTCAGCATCAACCCCCGTTGAGTCAGCCCCCTCCTACCAATACAAACCCTCCTACGTCTCACCCGTCAACCCAACCGAGTGGAAACCCGCTTGGAGGGGGTGGAGGCGGCCATCAACAGGGTGGTCAGGGAGGAGGTGGTGGAGGGTTTTCTCCCTCGGGTGGCGGTGGCGGCTGGGGGGGATCTGGCTGGGGCGCCGGAGGCTGGGGCGGTGGCCCACCGGGAGGCGGTGGCGGTGGCCCTCCGCAACCTAGCGTACCACAGCCCCGAGGGGCGGGCCATTATACTCCCTGGTATCTGCGCCCGGAGCAGGAAGGAGCCCAGTTTTATGCAGCCCTCCTGCAGCCTTGGAACACTCTTCCTGACGTGCATCTTTGCCTTTAACCGAGAGATGTTAGTCAGCTGTGCTCATCCGGAGTGACGTGCAAGGTACAATCCGTGGCTACATACATCCGCTTCTTGGCCCAGTTCTGCCAGATGTTTCACAAAGCCGACATTGCAATTGACATCTGCACCAAACATTCCTGGGTGCGTGTCTAGGGGCGTCGTTAGAGGACCGTTTTCTGTGAGGCAGTGTCTGGGCCTTCGGGGTACGCGCTGGCCATCTGACGGCTCCATGAACTCTACGGAGGAGAAGAACTGTTGCTGAGCCATTTCCTGGATGCAGTTAATCGCAGCCGGATTGTGCGGAGCGGAAGCGCGGGAGACATCAAGGATTTTATCTCAGCCCTGGAGAGTTATCATGCGGCCCTTCCTTTAAATCGACAGAACAAACGTCTCAGCCATACTCATGCGTTGGCCGTCCTATCTAAGCTGGACCCAGAGCTACAGGACAGTTACATCACGCATTGCCGCAGGCTGCTGGTGTCCGAATATGATGTAGATCAACTTATCGTCTGGCTTAAACAATACCCACTGTACGAGGTGGAATCAAAATCAATCCGTAATACATCTGTAACTTTTGAACCGCTTAACCTATCTTTGATATTTAAAGTGGTATGTAATAAGCTGACTAAGATCTA
>LR138397.1:0-43276 GCA_900659605.1 Tisbe holothuriae | reverse complement strand
GGCCAATAGTCTGAGCACGCTCACAGGGACCGCATATCGAAGGCTCCTAATCACTCCTGCCACTCTGTTGATTGCGGTAAGGAAGCCTACGTTCAATTTCAGATCCACTTTAAATTGTTTTACTCTACTATAGTATGTAGTAAGTCCTAAAGGTTAAGTTTGTATTTATCTGTTTTTCAAGATTTTGAATAGATGACCCATAATATGACAATTATGTTTGCTTAATAAAATTCAAACTTGTGGCGGGAAATGGGCCTTATTGTATTCTTTGTACAGTCAACCTTCCCTTTTAAGTGGACTCAGCGAGCCTCCTTTTTTCTTTCACTCAGCCGTACAGGCCCTCAACAACACTCAGCGTAAAAAGTTGAAGAAAAACACTGCCACACAGTGGCTTTCAAAATAAAAATGTAAAAATTAATTTTTAAATAATTATAAAAATAGTAACACAGTGGTTTCAGGAGTTATATCTTGATTATAGTATATCTAACATATGCAACATAAATTTGTTCATAAACATTTCAGTTTTTAACTTGTAAATGAGCAAGCAAAAATTTGCAAATATCTGAGGGTCCAAAAATTAGGGGATTTAAAATTCTACTGCAGATACAAGGTTGTGAACTGGATCCAAATATTTTGTGGACTAAACTCATCTTTGCTTAGTTTTACTTAATTAATTTTCTGCCCTTTTCACTGCTACTGGTAGCATATTTTATAACCACATTAATAATATATTACAACTGCTCCTAGATCCTGGAAGTAAGCTATATTTAGAGATTTGTTTAACAAACATATTAAGAAAAATAGAGCAATCAATGCACGCAAAATTTCGTCGCATTTTTGTTTCCCCACACTGTATACACTGTAAATTATAACTTTTTTATTATTGTATTATCTGCGTGAAACCACTGTGCTTCAGCTTCTCCTTCCCCCAGCCGTGAGGCTAGGGTTGACAAAGAATTGTGTTTATGGATAGTCAAAAATGCTTTAAAGGAGTAATGACTGTATTGTGCTAAGTCTATGCACGTTTTAATCCTTTCATCTAAAATCGAAAAAGCTCTATATATATTTCTTTATTTTGATACATATATTTAATCATACAGAGTTCATATTCGCCCGATATTGTATATATCTTTGCCATACATAATTAGTCCCGTTTTTCGTCCCTACATGTTTTTTTCTTAAGGAATGGGTGCACATGTACCGGAAGTTAAAAATCGGAACAATTGCTCTCCTTTACACGCAACTTCTTAGATCTTAAATGTCAAATAACATGAACCCAATTGATATAATTGAAAAATGTACTAAAGCTAATGTGTAGTGCTCTTCATGTTTAACAATCTGTACCAATAAAAGGCATTTTTCTAAAGTTATAATGTTATCGAAATTACACTTTTCTCTTTGTTATAATGTGCCCAAACTCTCCTTATAGCAGCTTAGTTTGGGACTTGCACCTGTAGAGGCGCGTCGGAGAGGGTCACTTCCGCCTAAGCAGCCTATTTGAAAGTATTCTATTTACATCTTCCTTCTACGGTGTGCCCTAAAGTGGCATAGCATTTTTTTTAAAGACATGAACTCAACTTGCCAAATATGCAATTTTGATGTCCCCTCTTCTTTCAGAGCTCGTTCCTTCCTCCTCCACCTCCAGAAGTTCTCTTTGATAAGCCCGCTCAGCCTTCAACCTCGTTCAAGCCCGGCGGCTCCGTGTCTCAGCCGGCCACACCTTCCATGAACCGCAAGTTACGCGTCCGCCACCCGAGCCAGTCGCCCAGAGTGCCCGAGGAGGACAAGGTGACGAAGTACAGGGAGCCACCCAGGGAGCCGTTTCAGCCGGCGTTCTACCGGACGCCCAGGAACGACGACAGGGAGGAGAAGATGTTCAGGTGAATTTCTTTAAATATTTTATTAGTGATCCCTTATTCAAGTTATTGTATCTTTTTGGGCACCAACTTTCGGCTCATTCACTAGTACGCCAAATTTGCAACTTTTCATCATCATGCAGCAGGGGGATTCGAACCCACGACCTTCTGGGTCGCAGGGACGAAGAGAATACTCATGAACCAGTTGGTAGTTTTTCTCTGGCACATTTGACTAAGTCAATCCTTTTCATGTATATTTCAGACTACCCGGGCAGAAGACCAAGACTTCCACAGAAGTGAAATTCGTAGGCCGCGCTGAAGAAGACTACGACGGAGATACGGAGTTCTAAAACATTAATAAAACGCTTTCGATAGAATCATGACTACTCGCTAATAAAATGTTCGGATATAAAGGTTAATAAATATTCAAACTACTAACGTAATTAAATCTCAATAGTAATTTATTTATAAGGTCCCTTTAAGTCCAATCAATGCGTTTCATACATAATGCTATAATACTATTTCAAACACAAAAATGCATAAAAGATATTTATTCTGTCGGTGTATAATAAAAAGAAATGGAATGATTTAAGGGGAAATATTTGGCCTAAAGCACTTCGTTCTAAAAAGGGAAGATTGCATACATTGGTCACAGAAAAATTGTCTCCAATATTAAATTTTAGCGTATAAATAAGGAAACATTCGGCCTAAAATATAGCATCTCTCTAAAATAAACTGCGCATACGAGAAACGAATTACGGTATTGTTGACTGCGGGAATAATAATAATCCCCTCATTGCCAATTTTTCATCACATCATCACTAGTTTTTCGCTCTCATAATTTCTGCTCATCTGACTGTTACACCCTGTGAATCTCCTCTGTTAGGACTGCCTGTACCTGTCCCAGCGAAGTAGAGAAGCGCCTCAGTTCCCATTCGATTGAGGCTCTGGCGTTGGCTGACTACTATTATCCGGCTTCTCCTTTCTGGGACTGTGATGTACTGCTGGCAATTCGCGGCTGGAAGAATCCTAAAAAAAGACACACGATTTAGTAAACCTAAATAAAGTAAATTAAGAGCAGTTCGTATTCTTCACCTTGCTCTGCTGAGAGCTCTGCCTGCTCAACGGTTGTTGTTGCTGCTGCTGTTGCTGCTGCTGCTGCGCCCTGCCCGGGTGTCGCCTGATGCCAATCCCTGCGTGTCCCCTGCTACCCTGTGCTGTCGCTGCAGCCGCCGACTCCTCCAGGTCGTCGCTATCTCCGCTGCCCACAAAGTCGTAGAAGCGGTTGTCCATATCACAGACCTCGTTGGTGTCATCCTCGATGCAGTTCTCCAGGTCGAAGCGGATGGTGCCACGCAGGGCGGACAGGTACTTGACGGCCTCGTGGTGTCCGAGGCCCTCGAAGGAGTCGCCATTCACGGCCAGAATCACGTCGCCGGCGCAGATCTTGCGACACCTCCCAACGGCCGTTCCCGGAAACACCTCCGAGATCATGATGGGCAGCCCGTGCTCAGCCCCGCCGAGGATCGCCATGCCCAACTCTTCAACGTCGTTCTTGTGCAGCATGACCTGTTTGATGCGTTTGCGCTGGTCTGCAGATGGTGGCGGTGGAGTCGAGTGGCCGTTCATGCTGCTCTTCCTGGACAGGCCACCGCCACTCTCCTCGCTGGCGGCTCTGTAGCCACTTCCACGCTCCGCCCTCTCAATGGTCTTCCGCCCGCTGTCCTTGACCCGCTGCTTTGAGTAGCACATGTTTGAAATGGTCTTGGACCGCTGTAGGTGCATCTCGGACTCGATCTGACTCCATACCTTCTGCTTGTGGTCCTGCGAAGTGCCGCTGGCCAACAAGATCTGGATCTGCTGAATGCGGCCCGCAAGCTCCTTGTCCAGGTATTTTGAGTCCAGTCTGGCCCCCACCAGTTCACTCTCCAGCTCCACCTGCGTGCGCCTCAGCGAAGCGTTCTCACTCTGTAGCAGCCTGCACTTGTCCTCCAGCTTGCGCGAGTCCCAATCGACCCGCTCGATGCACGACATCTCTGTGGCCAACTTGTGCTGGATCTCTTTGCAGACTTGTTCGCTCTTCTCCTGCGACGGCACCTCCTTGTCCCTCAGCTTGTGGTTGTCGAGCAGCGCCGACTGCAGCTGGCACACGAGGTACTGCTTCTCCGCGTCCATCTTGACGAGCGTGGCGCGCGTGTCGCTCAGCTCCTCCCGCAGGTGGATCAGCTCGGCCTCGAATTTGGCATTGTTCTGGAAGATGGTCTGCGCCTTGTGCACCACCTGCACGAAGCAAGAGCCCAGCGAGGTCAGCAGCTTGCGGTTTTGCTCGTACACATCGCCGCACAGCTCGTACTCGTCGTGGATGCCGCTACAACATGATAGTTAATGAAGCAATTTACTATATTGTCAATAATGCTTTCGTCTCACCGAAAGAGTTCCTCGAGCGCCACGAAGCTCTTGTCAAACTCCTTCTCCAGGATGTCCATCCACTTGAAGCTGAGCGTGGCTGGGCTGGACGAAACGAGGGCCATCACGAAGCAGGGAGTGAAGAAGGCAGGAAGGTTAGGCACGGATCAGGCTCCACTAGCAAGGCATGTCTTCCTCAAAAGCACTGTTAAACACTCTTTTAATTTCTTCTTGCCCCACCTTTTCAAAGTGCTACGATGATGATGCTGGAAGCCTTTTTTCCTCTTTGATCAGCGGCGGAATCGTCGTCGTTCTCTGTCGCTCGCTGGTGACAGGGCAACTGGGTAGCTACAACTTGCCTGCAAGACGAGCAAGTGGATGTGTAATGTGTATGTGTTTACTGCTGTCGTGGTCGATGTGAAGTGTGCAGTGTGTGGGTGAATGACTCAGCTGCAGACAGACAGAAGAGGACATACGAGTAAAAGAAAGGAACTCGGGCCAGGCGAACTGAGCGGTAGAGTGGCTCGGCACGGTCATACAAGGAGGAGAACGTCGATATCGCGGCGGCATGCAGTGCACACGCATAACGCAAACATGTATAACCGGGATGTGCAAAAATTAAGTTAAAACTAGTTTAGTATGTATCATGTTTATTCCTACATGCAAAAAGATTATGTTTGCAATTTGAAACAGGACACTTGACTTTTGTTAGACATGAACACATTAAACATTTAAACTCTTGCCAAAAGAGAATATTGATGTACGGTTGCATATTATATGTACTTTTGTAGTTTAACGAGTCGCAATTTATCTCCGCCCAGTTAAAGCCAAAGTTCATAACGCCCTCACAAGGAGGTCTCGAGCATTGCAACGCTGGTTTTGCATATAACTGCAATTGTGCACGACACAGAAGCACCTCTTTGTTTGAATCCAACCGCCAGCCTGCTTAATAATCCTGGCTACGCTATTTGCCGATTGGTGGAAAGCAAAACAAAATGTCTTCAGCCAATAGGAGGCTAGCGTAGCTTTGGAAAACAAAGTATTGTAACAAATTTAAATATATCAAATTTGTGCAGATTGTTTAGAAAAGTTTAGACTGTTTCGTTATTTTAAAATTTAATTCTGTCCTGATCAATTGATTTAAGATAAAGCATCAACCATCCCCACAATACCGTTACTTCTAGACCTAACAACGACATTCACAATGAACAGTGTCTGACAACAATGTCTGCTCCTGCCACCGCCCACTACCACCATGGTCGTGATCACACCGAGAGGACTCTCCGGGGCCTTCATGACCTCTACGAAAGTGGTGCATTCTGTGACGCTACCATTGTGGTTGACAAGGGAGAGGAGTTTCCTGTGCATAGAGCTGTTCTGGCAGCAACATCACCGTACTTTAAAGACTTATTTCAAAGTGAAACGTCCTCGCTTCATATATCGAACATTTCCAGTGACTCTTTCAAAGCCTTTCTTAGCTATATTTACACCGGAAAGGTTCCGGTGCCTGGGAAGGCGGTCCTAATGGAAATAAAAAGAACGTTTAAACTTTTTGAAATGTCCGAATGTGACGACTTGCTTGCAATAGATGGTTGTGAATTGTGCTTTAAGGGCCAGAGATTGAGGCAGAGACTGATTCGAAACAAAGCTGTAGAAGAGGAGTCGGCAGGGGCTGTGAAGGCCGAGTTGCTTTTGCCAGAGATGGTTTTGGAAGAGGAGGAGGATCGAGAAAACGAAGGTGAGCTTGTCTTGTAAAAATAATCATTTTCGCTTTTAATCCAGCCATAGGTTCTTCATCTCCTACACCATCGGGCGAGTTTGACCCGACCATATTAATCCTCCGAGAAGCTTCTCCTCCCTCGTCCACTCGGAAGCGCGGTCGACCCCGTAAGTACGATCCAGACCTCATTTCGGAGGCGACCAAGCACGGCAACAACAAGAAGCACTTGTGCAGTCTCTGTGGAAAGTGGCTCACCGGACTGACCGCTTACAACAGGCATCAGGTGAGAAAGCCCGACCCTTATTAGCTTCAATATTAACATAAAAGCTAACCGGCAGGTTATTCACACTGGAGCAAGACCATTTAAATGCAAGGACTGTGGAAAGTCGTTTACTCAGGAACAGAGGTTAATTGTTCATACACGGATACATACAGGTGAAACGTGGAGCATGTACGTGTGTATATCCTTTTAAGCAACCTTCATTGCACATAGGTGAACGTCCGTATCTGTGCTGCCTTTGTGGGAAGACGTTTGTCGAGAGCTGCAAGCTGAAGCGTCACATGAGTAGGGTGCACAAGGCGCACAAGGACGGGACGCCACTCTTCCCGGGGCAACCGGTCATCAATGCAATAGTCGCCTTAAATCCAAAACCGGCTATTGTTAAAGACTGAATATGGTTCTAATCACAAGAAGTTCATTGATCTCAGCTTCATTACAATAGAATATAGATTTTTAGTGTGATCACTTTTATAATTGATGCTATTGTTGAAAGTAAATTAATAAATTTGAATCAGCTGGGCTAAAAATCATTGTATCTTTGTATGATTGGAACAGTGGACTTTGCAATCTAAATGTAAAGTTGAACAAAAGTTGATCTCGAAAGCTGTAAGTCAATTAATTTAATCCAGTTGAGCTGTCATCTTCTTCTTACTCCTCCCTTGGGAACGCGTATCCTCTCCCTCCGATGAAGACGATCTCAGTCCTCAAGTCGGCGTCCCACTCGTTCTTCCTGGCCTCGCTCTGCTGGTCCAGCACCGCTTCAATCTCGTATCCCTCCACTGCTAACCTCGCAGCAAACAGCCGGTTACCCTCCAGCACGGCGCGCAGGTACAAAAGGCGCGCCATCTCCCTGCGGTACTGCGGCTTAACCCCGATTACCCACAGGTTGTGGAAGAAAACCTCCAGCTCCTGCAGCGAGAACGCGTCCACTCCCCCCTGCTGCACGCGCCGCACCTGGTCACGTATGAGTTCGTCTGCGGCTAAAGGTTCTCCTCCAAGACCGCACGCGACGCACTTGCAGGCGAACCCGTACCACTGAACCGTGTAGTCCTGGCGCTCCTGCCTGGGCGCGGCGCCCTCACAGGAGGAAGGCAGGTAACACAGGGTGACTTCCTCTCCCAGTTTGATGTCCCTGAGCGCCACCAGGTTCTGAACGCCCTCCTCCACCCTGGTGATGAAGTCTGCGTTGGGTACACACGAGTGGTTTGCGCGGGCGATGACGGGGAAGAGCGCGGCGTCGCCGTCAAAGTTCATGTCGTTGGTGTAGAAGATTCCAAGTGCGCTGGGCTCCATCGGGTTGCGGCAGTCAGAGAGCTCGAAGAATGCCTGCCTGTCGGCGCTGCTCAGTCTGTTGATGGCCCTGTCCAGCCATTCCTCGATGACGTCCGAGTCCTCCGAGTCGAAGACCTTCTCCGGCATGACGATCATGGGCTTCTCGCGGACGATGATGGCGCCGGCGGGGATGTCCCTCGTGGCGAACATGGCCTGACCCTTTTGGGCGGTCGAGCGGATCTCGTAGCAAGGGACGTCGGCCGCCGCCAGAGTAATGTTTAAATTCGGATTCACCACCATTGTGAATATTGTACAAATTAACTGCTTTGTAGTATAAAACACTATTTGCATCGAGGTAGATTGTGGTCTTTTGAGCACACTTTTTCTTATCTTTGCACTCGATCACAGGTTTGAACACTTCAGGACCTTGTCCTGGTTCAGCTACGAGTCTTTTTACTACCCCGATTACTTTTATTACTTTTTCTACTACACAGGATTGTCTTTTCACTCTTGTGGACGGCACTGGACATGATGACGACGTTGGACGACGACTCGGCGGCGAAGTTGAAGTTGAAGTTGAAGTCGGCGTTGGTGTTGTAGGAGGGCGAACCCGGCTCGATCTCGTGAAGCCCCATCTTAAAACTCGTTCTATCAAAGCACTCGAAACTCGAACGGTGGGTTGTAGCTTCTACAACCTGGATGGATTAATTGATAAGACCTATAAGACCTGCAGGGAGGGAGCCTTGTGACCTTCGTGAATATTTATTAACCTTGGTTAACTGCCACTTGTTTGAACTGTAGGAACTGAAGAGCTGGGTTGTTGCTTGCCAACGTGTTCGGTCGCTGATGACGAAAGAAAGATAAAAAAAAGCAGCAGAAAGAGAAGGGAGGGAAAAAACGAGCGAGCTGAGCTCAGTCGGCTTGGTTGCCACGCGCACGCACGTAGTTTCGTCAGGAAGGTTCCAAATACGACCGCCAGAGAGGATCTATTTCTAGGAGGGAAATCGAAAGTATAAGAATAATGAAGGCTCCAATCGGAAGTGGCATCTAGCGGAGAAAAACAAAGAGTTCGCAATTCACTATATAGGTCATGGAGAACTATAGCCATTGGTGCATATGGTTATAATGCCGTTATATGGTCTATGATTTACATATAACTATGGCACTCAGCCTATAAACACAGTGTAGTGGCCGTCATTGTTCTTCTCTCCTTCAACCTAAAACTCGCAAGATCCCCATTTATTCAATGATTACCCCACACATATTATGGCATTCTTTTATTCTTTTATTTGCTTTATACATGTACTTAAAATATTTTCTTATAAAATATACTGTAGAGAGCGTAAAAGGAATAAATCTTTAAAGAAGACTCTTTACAAAAGCCACCAAAATATTTTCTCAAATATAAGGCTTGTATAATCTCGGTTCAAATCCTTGGAAAATAGGAAATCATTTTAGCTGTTTTATTCGAAAAGGTACACACAGTTTCCTTAATCTTAAGATAAAAAGTATTTACGAATAATCTAACACTTGAATTTTTCCGTTCTTGTCTTCTTCAGTACCGGCAATTATTCATCTCTTATCCTGCAAGTGACTATCCTTTCAATGGGGCCTTTTGTAATCTAACCATGCAGTTTTGGCCTCATTTGCTGCTCATGATGATGATGATAATAATAATGGTAGTTCCCGACTCCTTTGCTCCTCCTTTCGCACCTCTTTGGAATGTGCAATGAAGTTGAGCAAGAAAGATGTCTTTTCTTCTTCTTCTTCTTCTTCTCCTCATTTCTGGCTCTTTGGCATTCCGTTCAGAAGCCCTCGCTTCCGTCTTCATATCAGGACGAGTGAGCGAGCCTCCGATGGTTCTATAAGGACCCCAGGAAGAGTTGAGGGATGTATTTGTCTGGAGCAGCCTTCATTATTCGAGGCTTTCACTCTGAGTGCCAATAAAGTAAGGTGATCGTCATCATAGAGCAAGAGGGAACGGGGCTGCGCTGCTGAGCGGTATTCATAGTCGTTCAAACACTATTTTTCTGATAGTGGAGGGGAGGGGAGGCAAGAAAATTGTCTTCAAGTACATCATAAAGTATAAGCTACCCGCGTACTTGCTCAACCCTTCTTCATCCGCCTAGATGGTAGAGGAGGTGGTGTAAGAGAGCGGCGTTAAAAACTTCATGTCTCTAGATGACTTTAAAATGAGCTTCACCGTGGCGTGGCTCGTATGCCAGAAGGGAACAACAGCAGGAGAAGAGTTGTAAAATATTTACTCGCTTCTTAACGTCAAATTTATGAAACACTATTTTCCAGATAGTTTAAATCCCAGTTGGAGATTTTAATAGACCTGCTGACTATTATAATATATCCCATTATACTGAAAGCAAAGCTGCATAACACTGTGTTTATACGTATATACTTGGTTACTTACGCAAATACATTTAGTAATTTATTACCTATAAATGTCAGTAAAATATTATCCCTGCTGGGTTTTTGATTTCACACCGTTAGCCATGTTGAAGTCTTCATTTCCAGTCCTTCTTTCGCTCCATTCGTCAAGGCCGAGGAGGATGAGCTCAAGTTTTGTTGTCGGCTTGCTTGTATCATCTCTGATGTAGAAGACCAAGGCGAAGCCCATTTTATGAGTCATAAACCAAGCTTTTTCCACTGCTCACGAAATGGACACTTGAAAGAGGCGACGAGAGAAGAAGGGATGACAGATAGCGTACAAAAGTTGCTCCAAAACAAAAAATATCAGAAAGGATCATTCACACCCATTTGAATAAAGCATACAAGTGTAATCGCACAAAATAAAAAAAAGGTTTAAGGATTCAATTATTTAAATATAAATTGTCAGCCCTGTGTAGAACGAAGTAAGGCTTACATCCCTTCTTTCTCCGAATATAATAATGCGGGATGAGCGCAAACAAAGTTTTAGCACGTGTTGTTTGCCGTCATCTGAGTTCCATTCTGCAGACGTAACACTCAATGTGGGACGCATTTAACTCAGTTAATTAATAATTAAGAGCAAGATGGGCAGAAATCAAACAATCCTTTTTCGGGCAAGAGTGTTTCAGGCCTTATTTGTCTTCCCTCTCTTTTCCGTCTCGAATCGTTGACCAAACAGACGGAGGGGAAAAAGAAGGAGGAGAAAAATAGATAAAACTTGAGGAAATAGCAAATATATTGAAGTGAGAAAAAAGATGGATAGGCAAGGAGTTAGATACTCGAGACTGTACTATTAGGATGCAAGAAAGTATTAAATTTACTAAATAAATACATTGCATTGGGCTAATGGTACTTCTAAATTATTCTCATATATCATTGATCCTCCTAAGAAAAATCGTCATCTTACACATTGTTCTCTTCAGAAGAAAATTGAGCTTATTGGTTTCAATTTCCTGCGAGGGATCCGAGAAAATAACACATAAAGCGTCCGTTTCCATGCTTCTGGTCCTTTCTCACATAAAGGGACTTAAAGTTGTACATTCGAGTCAATTATGTCCTTTTCGGCTGCCATTTTCGTAGCTAACCCGCGTACAGATGATGAACAAGAAAGAGAGACACTTGCAGCTGAGTCAGCAGCGCCAGTTTCCCAGCAGTGATGATGACAACAGCCATAGCAAGAAGATAGCGGTCAAAGCTAGCGGATTTCCCGTCAATGCGGAGAAGAAATGTAAGGAGAAAATAGTTCAGGCTGGACAGTAAATGCTCCGTTGAAAGAAAGCAAGAACCATATTTTGCCTCCGGTGTTGCAGATTTAAGCCGCAAATTATCTTGGTTGTCGCCGTCGCATCGCATCGAGGAATCTGCTTCGAGGCCAGAATTGAAGCTCGCTCAAATGGAGCAGAATAAGAATAAGAGGATTAAGAAGAAGAAGAAATCAAGGGATTTCAGCTCTTTGCTAATGAAATTATAGACATGGAGGAGTGCTCTAATGAAGGGCAGACGGAGGGAAAATGATTGGTCGGTCCTGTGAGATTGATTCATCAGGCAGATTAGCGTTTATTATTTGACTTCAGTGTGAGTAAGCATTCGTCATAAAATACCTGCTGTCACTCACGACCTTTAACTAAAGTAGTAGTGAATTCAGTGCACTTTGCAGCTGGATTTCGGCATCAGATTGGAGTCAGAAAAAGTGAGCAGTTGGGATTTTGCCTCTTCTGTCCTCCTTTTTTTCTTGTATACCTGCTGACGGGATTGAGGCACGCAATGGCAGATTCCAAGTTCTTGATGACGTCTTTATTCTCCATCTGGAGCCTTTGCATTCCCCGAATTTCCCCCAAACAACTTTCCTCGGTATTCTTTCTTCTTTGGCGACAGAGCAAAACATGTGTTGCAAAAAGCATTTTCTTCCTTTCTCTCCGAGGGACAATTGGGCGAAATCCCTCCAGGACTGAAATATTTATCCCAACCTCTCCTTTTCCCTTTTCTTCTCATATATTTGCCCTGATGATACCGAAAAACATTCACAGCAGGCAGGCAGCTTGGATTTCTTTCTTTCTTTCTTCCCTCCCAAGGGACCATTGAGGTCATGTCACGTACGAAAGGAAATGTTACTGCAGCTGGACGACAACTGAAAGAAGGCCTGGTTGCTAAAATATCACAAGTCAGCCATGTTCATATGTTAAGGGATGAAACTCACTGTAATAGCAATCCAGATCATATTTAAGAAACCCAAAGTTTCATTGAGGCACCATGTGTGAAATATAAAAGTTTTTTTCTCTTATTGTCCTGAAGGGAATAGAGAGGTTGCCCATTGACCTGCAGAATGGGGGTCATTTAGGCACTCCGGGAGGTCAATGGAAGTCTAATAAACGAACGTAAAAGTCAATCCATGATGATGAAAATAATAAAAAGTTGTCCAAGTTCATCTGCAAGAGTACGGCGGCATCTGTTTCTCTGAAGAAGTTTTGCTTTCTTGTTATTCAAGGGCCTAGATTGAAAAAAGGGAAGCTTAACACAAAGAGAAAAAAATCTCAGCAGGAAATTAAGTGCATGTTAAAGCTGTCTCCCCTCAGGGGAAGTTATGTGAGCACTAAGTTATGGCTTCAGGATAAATCCAATTGTCTTTTTATTCACAAAAACTGCTAAGATACAACATAAAGAAAGGGATTCAAACCATGTACCAAACTGGTATATACTGTAATTTTAAAGCCAATAGACGCACTATAAATGGCAGCCCCTGAAGTATCTCACATTAAAAATATATATAACTTAAGTCTAAGTCATAAATTCATTTGAATTATCCCTCTTTCTATTAATGTAAATCCAGTCTAGTCTGTGAAGATTGCTTCATTCTCTCAGATTCTGTTGGTTAATTCTCCTCCAAATCCTCGATTATTAACCCCGAAAAATGCATTGCAAGGTTGTTTTGGACGTAATGAGATTTTTAGCCATGTCATCAAAACTAAGTAAAAGCAAGAGCCGACTCCTACTCCGCTTCGTTGTAATATACTGGTTTGTGACAGAAAAAGCCTCCATTTTTAGACTAAGGGTTGCTAATTTGTTGTGAGTTTTACTTCCAAAATACGGTCACAAATCATTTACTGTATAATAATAACAATGACTACCCCAATACTATTCCCATTTGAGATCGTTGTATTTATGTTCGTATTAATTGATTTCTTCTCCTTTTCCTCATCCCTATCCAAATTGTATATGATGATTATATGAAGATCTCTGAGAAGGAAGGAAGTTTCTTTCTTAAGCTGCAAGGCTACTGAATTAATGAAGTCGACAGCAGAAACAGACTTAATTGGTGCATGGCAATGGGGGAGAGATGAGAAGGATCGACGCTAAACACACCCGACCAAAACCAAGTCAGAGTTAATTAACAGTAAACAAACTCGCTGTAATATCATTATTTTCTTCTCGTCGGCCACCGATGCGACGCCCGATTGAGGCTGTTGCTTCTTCTTCTTCTTCTTCTTCTTCTTCTTCTTTGGAGGTCGTCGTTGCTGCTGACGAGTATCGCTCATAATATTAATATGCTGCTTCTTTCTCCTTCATTTGACCCTTATCGATGTTAATGAGAGTGGAGAGCGATCGGAGTGGGAGATGCGCGAGACCTCGGTTGATGCATTGGACATCTCACGACATTAGATCTCAGTGGAATACCTAAAATTTAGAGAATGTGTTTTCTTCGTTAGTATCAATGGATCAAGTTTAATGATTTATCACAGGCTATAATGAGTTCAAACAAATTTCATTGACACAAAGGCTTTGAAGACATCTATTTGCAGTAGCCTTTGTTTGTTGTTGCCCTCCCTTACAGTACAAGAGAATCCCTAATTGTTTTCAATTCCCCCGAATTCCGCTAATAATGTGTTTTCCACTTCTTCCTCTTCACCGGTGTGCCACCGTTTAACAACAAAAGCCCTTCTTCCCACCGGGCGTTGCCTGAGCAGAGCGCCGTTTATACTCAGCAGTCCCCATAGGGCTCTGAAGAGAAAGAAAGAAAGCCGACTCCCAAGAGAAAAAGGAGAAGAAGATTTCCGTTTTCTTCTCCTCCACTCAGTTGGAAATTGGACTTATTCGGCAGAGGAGGAGGATCAGAAGAAGAAGAATATTGGCCCAACTTTTGAAGGGCGAGAGAAACTTTGACCAAGGTGAAGAAGAAGAAGAATAATGCCACTTATTGATACAAGAGGCCAGAAGTAGAGGGAGGTGGTTAGACCGACTTTCGATTGCTGCAATAAAACGTATATCTCTTTCGATTGAGTTTAGAATCTGTGGATACATTTATCATGGAATAGCAAGTGCAATGCAAAATACACCGTAAAGACCCTAAAGAAGTCCCTTGACTCCAGGAATATTATATAAAAAAGTCCAGAAGCAGCAAAGTGAAATTGGAGACCTCGAGGCGACCGTACGAGCACAGATTTAATGCAGTTGGAAGAGCTGCAAGTTTATTGAGTAAGAAATATGTTATTTAATGGCAATGACGCACATTATCAATAGTTGTATTAAAAGCTATTTTAAAGTAAGTCTATTTTCCCATTTTGTTTTGCACCGGTAAGAATGAAATAAAGACAATTTTGTCTTGGAGAAAACAAAGGGGGCAGAAAACAACAAAGTTTCATTCTTCTTTCTTCTTCTTTAGTGTTGAACTTTGCAAAAGCAAGCAAGAAGGAACTAACTTTCAAACGCGGAGGAGAAAAAGACTCTAAAAACTGAGGATGTGACTTCAGCGATTACAGACTCATTTTTGGAGAAGATATTTATGCGGTGCAAAATTTGACGTTGACTTTCAAATATTTCGAACAAATAGCAGAAACTTCTACAAATTCAACTCAATACAAATCATCGTTCCCGCTTTTCCATGATCAAGTTATCCAAACTCTTTTTTCCTCTGTCTCAGTAACAAGTTTTCCGTCAAAAATCAAAGCAAAAAAAGACGAGCGAGATATACGAAGCAAACTTTTTCATGTTGTTATACAGCAGATAAGAGTTATACGACCAGTGGCCGAAATTGCCGCCATTTCGAAAGAAGCCTCTCCGAAAAGAAAGACAATTTGCCATCGCCATTCAAAGAGCCTGCTGATTGCCACATTCGAAATAGAAGTTTCGCTCCCAAAAGAAGACGATTGAGTTTTAAGGTGTAGAAGAAAAGGAAGAAATAAAACTTGCTCTGTTATCTTATTCGTGTGTAATCCCTGTAATCTAAAAGACAGACTTGAGAAAATCGTCCATGAAGAGCTTCTTCTCTTCTCTTTTCAGCACTTGACTGCCTAACCAGGCTTGACACAAAATATACTACTACGAAGACTACTACTGCTGGACTATAAGGGGAGAAGGAGACAAGGGAGGAAGACTGAGAGGGAGGATTTCGCTAATAGATCCTTCTCGTAGTCCAGAAGAAAAGAAGTAAAATGTGCTTATGATCTTCACTTCTCTACCCTCGACCCGTTCTTACTCCTCCAATCTCATTTTGTGAACGGGACTGGAGTGACTGGACTTGATCATATATTACTAAGAAGAAGAAAATGTTACTGCCATTGCCATTACCCCGATGCTCAGCGGTGGGCGCCACGAGCGGCCGCAGAGTTGCCCTGCTCGGGCTGCTACTACTGCAATTCATACTGCTAATAGAGACGGGTGAGTTTCATATTTCAGTTCAGGGATTTGATTACACAATATTATTTATTTACCCTTTTTTGTCCTTAGCACATTCAAATAAAAGGCCGCTCTACCAAATGTTTAGAATAAACACCCGCCGCCCTTGTGCAAAATTAATCAGAAATATGCTGGAGGGCAAACATAAACTGTCTAGATAATTTGCTACCCATACCCACGCATTTTATTTAATTTCTCTCATCTCTGTCAACACGGCTATAGGCATCAAGGGCTGTTTATAGACAGGCGTCGCTGATATTGTTGTAATTTCGTGTAAATATGTTTTATAATCAGAGGCGAACGGGCCTCAGTCTCGTCAGTCGATTGATCTCCGATGGGAAAGAAACGAATTTCCGAAAACTGTTTGCCCTCCGAGGGAAAAAATACTAGAATATGCTTTTTCAATCGAAAAGGGCCTTTTCACAGAAGTAAATACGGCGCCTTCCCTCGTTTCGTGCCTTTAGGGGTCTGAGTATCTCTATTTCAACACTACTACTCGCCCGCCACTCTTAGCTTAGTAGTTCTGGCCCCAAGGGTGAAAACGCTCTTTTCACAGCAGCGGTTCCCTGAACATCTTAAAGGTTTTAGGACTAGACAACCAACATTCCCTATTATATAAACTCCATGGCTTAGTTTAATCATTATGAAGTATATTTTGCACCCTCCTCATTGTGTACTGACTTCAATCAAATAACACTTGGCCTCAATACACCTTTTCGCCTCTTTTCTCCTCCTTTCTTCATATGGCCCAAAAAAGTCAGCATGGGAGTGAAATATCTCTGATAGAAAATCGCTCGGGCGGCAAAGTCTGCTGGCGCAAAAACGGGACTTAGCTTTAACATTCTTCTCGCCTTACTGGCTTCTGACTTGCTTCTGCCTCTGCCTAGGCTGGCCTAGCTACCAAGAAGGCTCTGTTCCCTGTCGAAGCAGGAGCAAAAATGAAAAATGTATTCTCGCTGCAAAGGGCCAGCAGCTAGCAGTCATAATAATCCTTTGTTATGCCCCTGATAGCAGATGCGAGTGAAAACACTCCCACTCCCTTTTTCGACTCAACTTGTACTACACGGAATTACTGTTCTATGAGCTTTCAATGCTTGTTTCTGTTCTCGTTTCTTAAATTGTAAACATGGAAGGAAATCAGTGAAGCGAGGCATCATGGTAACATGGCAGAGACTTGGGAAAAGCCTCTTGAAGATGGTTTGACTCATAATGCACTGTAATATTGCTGATACTTTAGGTCTCAGTAAATGCAGTTGTCAATTTTCATCCTTTCTGTTTGTGACACAACTGGATCTTTCATTTCTTCTTCTTCTTCTCTCAATTCCGAAAGATCCAAAGGGAGCAACTTTAAACATGACCTCAAAACACAGAAAAAGAAGAAGGAGGAGGAGAAACATGATATTATGAAAGCAAACGAGAGCGAGAACTTGTTGTTCGGAGATTGATTGATGATGTTCCTCCTTCAAAGACGTTTATTTGACTCAACAAAATGTCCGTTTTCAAGCTTGAATAAATGCGTCAGTCTCTCTCTATGATATGGTCACATACTCACTCGTTTCTTCATCTGGAAAAAGTGGGTTAACACGACAATGAGGGATGA
The DNA here is from genome assembly GCA_900659605.1 of Tisbe holothuriae. Taxonomy (NCBI): domain Eukaryota; kingdom Metazoa; phylum Arthropoda; class Copepoda; order Harpacticoida; family Tisbidae; genus Tisbe; species Tisbe holothuriae. The sequence continues at coordinate 26,033 of LR138397.1, read as the reverse complement.
TAATATGGGATTACGTTATAAATAAGCTAAGCTAAGGATGTGATAACTTGGGTTGGAAGGAATGGCGTCCCTGAGCCAAGAAAATGGAGAGGGGGACTTCTTTCCCTCCCACTTTTTTGCCTCTGCCAGCTCCATTTTTGCCAAATGAGGCAAATTTATCAAAAACTCGGGCTCCTCCTTTCTTGTGTAAATTGTCCCGTCTGCTGGTGAAGCTCAAGGGAAGAAGAAGAGCCCATGCAGGGTGGTCATCTGCTTACACTTGATCAACGTAATGGGGGTTTCGTCATCTCAATATTTTGATGTCTCTTTGGCATCATAAATGCATGATAACATGTGCCTTTGGTCTGAAAGAGTTAACGTTATAAACTGAGATTGCATCATCCCTACTACCATCAGATGATAAGAAGGCCTCCTTCCGTCTTGGGGAGATAAAATAATGAAAGGACAAGGCAATTAAACGTGACAAGTGGCTTCATTCCAGCGGCTATAAAATGGAGGCGAGGAGGCCTTTTCTACTTTCTTGTTGGCATGGGGGACATTTTCAATATCGGAAGAATGCCATAAAAGTGCACTTACTCCACTTGAAGTCTCACTTGAAATAAACCTCCTTTGCTGCATGACAAGGTTTTCATCATGCTGACTCTTCAAAGTCATAACCTTCTTCTTCTCAGGGGTAACAGTCTGGATGGATTGAACTGGAATCGAGTAACAAAGTAAATAATGATTTTTTTCTTATGAACATTTATTGCTATTATCTTTTGTTACCCTTATGAAGAACATAAATAAAGTCAATATGGATAGGAAATAACATTTATATGGCATTTGGCAACCCTAATCACCTAATATGATATGATGTGAAACTTTCCCCCGCTTGGGCCGCTGGCTAAAAAACTGCCGGCCCAAAGAGTAGGAGAAGGACAGAGCTGCTTACTGCTCAATTTCTAAAAACCCGTCGTAGGCAATGACTGCTTTTCCTTCTTCTTCTTCTCCCTGCAGTTGCTCTCGATTTTCAAGGAGGAGAGTGAAGGAAAAAGGAAATGGAGCCATGATCTCATTTTCAAAGTCTGGAGAGTGGAAAAAGGCAAAAGAAGGAAGGCGATTGAAAAAGGAGAAGAAGAAGTCGTAGCTCGTAGTATAGTAGAAACTTTATCCATTCTCGAAACATCTTAAACGAGTTTCTTTCCCCCCTCCTTTTAGCTTGAGGCCTAGAAGCTACAATGGAAAAGACTCTTCCTCCCCTACTCTCTCTCTGGAATCTGCAGTGATGTGTGGTATTGGCATTGAGATTTTCACTTCCCCCCTCTCAAGAAAGAAGAAAGAGCCAGTTTGTGTGATTTCAGAGAAGAGGGGGAAAAGAAAACCCTTTGCTTTCCTCGAAGCATCTGCTATTGCTATTCTGCCATTTATGGATAGGCTTGGAAGCTGCCTCTATCCAAGGTAGCAGTAAAACTGGAAAGATACAACACTAAGCTGTGTTTGCGGTGAATTTATGCTGTGGAGCTCACCCCTTCTGCTTCCCTCCCACCCGCCGAGAAAAGCTCTCTCACCCTTGCTGTTTACATCTGTGGACAACAACCAAAGGTTTTAATGTCGACCATGTGGATACAAAATAATATATGTGATACCGAAAGAGAAAAGGCTATTATTCGAAATAGGCTCTGCATAAATTACACTAGGAAAAAGAAAAGGACTCCTCGGTGTTCGAAATTTGGCCTTGTCATTATAGTCAGGGCTGCCATTGTAGAGTGGTTTTCAATGTCGTCGTCCCTGATTGAAGGCTGCATTAAAGAGTTCCAAGGAAAAGTTTCTTTTCCTCATCTGCAATAGAGAGAGAGTCGATTTTTAACGATTGTTTCCCTCCCCTCAAATGGGGTTTCAAAGCTCTTGAGTAGAAATTGGTCTGATTGGAAACAAGAAGGCAAACATTATTGGCCGGGGAGGAGAAGGAAAATAAATGCAATTGCTCTCGCGAGACGGACCCAAGCAGAGGAAAAGTAACCCACTGTAATTATGTTCTTGTATAAAATGTCTAGTCGTATATCTTTTCCCTTCGATATGTGAAGGAAGAAGAAATGGAAGTGTGATCTCACAATAGATGGTTATGGGAGTTTCCGCTCTTCCTTCTTCCGCTCTTATTGCCAGATGAGTTAAAGAGAAAGTAGTGGAGACGAAAACAGGGTTGGAGTAAATGACTGACATGTCTGAGAGAGGTCGGTATGAAAGCTCAGCTTAATTGCGTGAAGAAAAAGAGACACATTCATGACTGTGTGTGCACACGCGACCATCGTCGTCCCCGCAAAGAGAGTCTTTATTTTCCTCCTCTTTTCCTACTTTAGAAAGGACAATGAAACGTGGATGGCATCCAAAGAGGAACGAGGAAGCAAGACGGTCATTGAGGCGAGAAGAAGAACTTGTACGGATTTAGCAGCGAGTTTAGAAGATGCGATCAACATTTTAGAGCAGTTTTTGTCATCGATTGATTTGTCAGCCTCTGCACCGAGTGCCTGCGCTGTATTGTCTTCACTCGACGTCGTTCTGTCTAGACTGAAACCGAAAACCAACTGACAACACGTTGACGAGGGAACATCATTCTAAACAAAGAAATTAAAGGAACTAGATTAAGAGATCCCTGTTCTTTTTTTAAAGCCAAGTTTATTCGAGGCCAAACCCACCCCCATATGGGACTTAAAAGTGTTAAAAGTGGTTGGTGGCAAAAGTAGTCTGATGATCATCAGTCATCGGATATCACGCTGAGGTAAAGGGGAGTTTTCCACTTTGGAAACAACAACAAACCCATTGTAGACGATGGACGACCAAAGCCGCAGAATCTGAGATGGGATGCTGAGATCTCTTGAGTAGCTCTTTATTAGACGACAGCAGATTGTGAGAACGGTTTCTGAAAACCCGCCTCACGAAGATTGTCTGGCTACAACGTCTGAAAACCGAGATCTTTCTTTCACCGCAACAGAGGGTGGAAAAAGAGGGATTTTAAGGGAGGAAGAGGCTTTTATGGTCTGGGGTGAATCCATTTCTTCTTTCATTCATGCTTCACTGGACGAATAAATAAATGACGGGAACAACATGTGTTGCTTTAGTGAGCTGGGGACGACAATCTTTGGTACTTCAACAGTTGGAGGAATCCTCTTCAACGTGTATGAGTTCCGTTATACATTTCTTCTTCTTCTTCGATATCAGCTCTGCCGTTTCCTCTTTCTTCACTCTATTTTATTCCTTCGATTTCCGCCAAAACGGGTCTTAAAGAAGGGAAATATCCTCAAAACTCAATCCGAATAAATCATCAGTTTTCGGATCGCGTGTGCCCCATTTTCGGGATGTGGCATCATAGCTGATTGCTTCAAAGACCCCAAAACGGAATGTAGGGAACTCGTAGATAGAGGATGTAAAAATGTAGTTTTTAACCTCCCTTGAGAGAGATTGGAGAGAGACTTGTATTTATATGCAAGAATCTACATCTCATCTCTGTCTGTGGCAGGCAGAATGGACATACTATTTTGGAGGATAATTCTTGCAAGTACCAGGAGAGTTTAACATAGAATAGAAATATACACTTTTCACTAATCCCCTCTGCAGTGTATTGGATACGTAAAACGAGTGCTATTACCTACATCATTTTGCACTTTTAGCTAAATAACCTCTTTTGCCAGATTTTCTCTTTTCTTTTCACTCGCATTGATTACTTCTTCTTCTTCTTCCCTGTTCTTGATGTCTGGCATGCTTGCAACATCACCTCTGAAAAATTAAGCCCATCTCAGAACAAGGAGAGGCGGTAAATATTCTCAAAACAGTTAAAGTAGACATTGTTAAGAACATTATGCTGAATACATGTAAATGTAATAAGAGGAGCAAAACCATTAATCGTACATGTGGGCCACGCATAGACGAATTCTAAGAAAGAAGTCGACAACAGTCTAATAGAAACCTTTTAGTTTTGATAGTTTCGCATTTAGCGGCCTTGAATAATTCTGCTGTCCCCATTTTTGGTCACTCATTAACATCATCAGTAGCAACTTTTTCCTCCGTCTCATAGAAGGATCGCCATTTTAAAGTGTAGAGCCAAGTGTAGAGCAATCATTAACTGGCTGAATTCTAATCTGGCATCCCTAGCCTTGATCTATTTACGTATACATTATAGTTTATGGAGAAAGTTTTTAGTTTGAGCCCGGTGTTCTGGCTGAATTGAGAGAGAATAGAGTAAAAAAACTTTTCTAGGTGAAGTAAAACTGGCGCCAGGCTGTTACAAACTGGGAAAAATCAACCAAGTGCGGGAATTTTGGTAATGATTTATTCTTTTTGCTCTTAGGTATTATTTCACAGGATGCGGTGCATATTTATAAACTAAATATTAAATCATTGGGTTTTGGTAATATTTAGTCAAAATCTGCAGTCTTTCTTCTTCCAAGAATTTTTTCAAATTGTCCAATCGTGCAGTAGTCATCATCCCCTTGAGGCCGACTCAACGGACACTCAAGAGTTGATATTATGGTTTGAGTCGTCAGTCCCGGGATGGGAAGCATAATATTTTCATTAGTTTTAGCTGCACGAGCAAAACGGAGATTGCTTCATGGACAGAGCTGGAGGGAAGCAATACAAGGAAATGAATAAGAGTACTTTTTACTTAACTATTAATTACTTTAGTAGAAAGGATTTAGAACACTTTTGTTGCAAAGTGTTACAGTCTAGTTGCAGAAAGTGTCAAAATACGTGATTCATTCAGATTCTTGGTCCACGAAAGTGGCAATTCCGTCTCTTCCTCTTTCGCTTTTATTCCTGCAGGAAACGCAGCACAATAAAACAGCGAGCGTGGAAAAAAGGGAAGAAAAAAGGGGGAATTCTTTGTGGGCATTGAACGCGTGAAGCTATTTCGCGGGGATCGCACTTTGCAGGCATGACACAAAGTTAAAGAACGTTTGGAGAGGGTGGTTGAAACTTGGAAGGGCGAGCAATCATAGTAAAAGGGGGAAGAGCAAAGACGAGACCTAGTTGAAGATAACCTTTTGTGTTGCAAAGAGGGGCTTTTTAAAACTCGTGTTATGGTTCTGTAATCCGCGGTACGGAAGAAAGGGAAGCTCTATGGGCCGTATAGCCGCACACAGTACATATAGCAAAAAAGGAAGCATTTGCACTATTTAATTTTAACTTTTTCTCTTGTAGGTAATATATTCCAAATCTTTCTAAGTTAGCTGCGTTAATTAATATATAATGTAACTGTATTATCTTCATTACATTCTGTCTGGTCAATGGTCAAGGATCTTCAACTTCAACTGCATACTGCATACTGTTTATAATGGTAAAACGGTGCACTAAATCAAACAAATTTGGCTAGTTTCGTCCAAGACCTTGAAAAAGAAGAAGATATTTTTTTCCAGCTCCTCCTTCCACCGTTTCCTCCCATGATTGCCTGCGATTTAAACTTTTCTTGCTTTGGCCGTCTACGAGCTCGTATAGTAGGAGACTGTTGCTTACGCGCTTAGGATACGAGCATACTAAACTCTACATTATGATCAATAATTAGCTGAAATATAGTTTAACTAGGCTAGGCAACAATTATATTGGAAATCGGACGTCCATGTCCGCAGTTCTAAAAAGTATGCAATTTTCACATGAATGTTCATCCTGTAAATAATGCCAACTATGCACCCACAAGGGCATTATGAGCGTTATAAATTTGGTCGCTGCTCTTGCTTACATTTGAAACGGAGAATAGAAGCATCCCTAGCATCTGGGCCGTTAGAGGGATTTGAAAACTGGAGCACGAGTGCACACAGAGACACTGGGAAAGAAATGGGTCATATCAAGATTCAAACGAAGAAAAGGGCAAAGAGGCAAAAAGTGCAACAACTCTGATTACATCTCAAGTTTTCAACAAAGCCATTTCCTTCTCTATTTCCAGGATCTTCGAGCCCTGGCCGGGACAAGAAGTGGGACAAGAAGAGCAAGCAGCAGTTCAGGGCCAGGCCCGAGATCATGACCGCCGGGACTAGCGAGAGGGTCATCCTGGGGCAGGACAAGACCTTGCCCTGTGTCATCAGGAACTATCAGAGTAAGTACTGAAGGCCGGTCCCTCTTCAATTCGTTACATCATCGTGGATTATTATAAACACGTAGCTTTTTCTCCTTTCCTGCTTTCTTAATAACTGTCAAGGACTCATGAATAAAATTATCATTAGGTGAGAAGGGAAGAAGAAAGAAACGGGGACAGTGGCTGGCTGGAGAGGAATGAGATCGGAAAGGGAGATAGAAGAAGGAAGAAACAAACAACAACAATAATAAACAAGTAATGAAGAGGAGATAGGGAAAGGAAGCTTACTTTCTCTTAGCCGGGGAGTGTAATAGCTAATAACGATTATCACTGATTTAGAGTATTTATTGCCATGAAACTTTTCCGGCCCTGACAGAGTTGTGCGTTTACACTTTCAGAAGGCGCCCACACCGTGATCTGGAAGCGTGACGACAACCCCATCATGGCCGGCGCCATCCAGGTCCGCAAGAACATGCGCATCTCGCTCCTCCCGCCGGAGAACACCTCGCTCGTTATCCGCGGCGCCGAGACCATGTACACGGGAAACTACACGTGCGAGGTGGAGTGGTCCAAGGCAGAGGATCCCCTCGCGGTCACGCACTACCTGGAGGTGCTCGTGCCGCCAAAGGTGTACGCGGTGGTGCCCGCCGTGCCCGGGCTGGGGAGGATGCAGCAGCTGGGGCCGGGTGAGGGAGGCGGGGGATACCCGGTGGTGGAGGTGCGCGAGGGGGAGAATGCTACGTTGGAGTGCAAGGCTGAGGGCGTGCCGAGGCCGACGATACACTGGGTGAGTGAGTGAGTGTTGTAATATTCGCATGCTGCTTTTGGCATGTTTCCCTCTCCATCGCCTCCGCCCCCAAAGTGTTTGTTGTTGTTGTTGTAGTATCACTTAGTTGATGAAAGCACTTTGTGATCACAATCGCACGTTGCAGTTGATAGGTCCATCAGGGGCGATCGAACAGGAATAGAGGAGAGGAATATACCGGTATAGACAAGGAAAGGGGTTTGTCGATTGGAGAATTTAGGGGAAATTCTCATATTGATTTATATTTCGCAGGAAACTCCCCAGGGCATTATCAAGAAAAAATATTTTGCTATCCAGAAAAATCAGTAATACAAATTTAAGTTGCCAACCAAATACTCAGTATATTATATTCTTGGAGTTTTCCTTCGTAATATCCCGGAGATAGTTTTATCCCTGGATAATGTTAGTCATAATAAGGGCAGCCTTCAGTTGCAGGCTCTAAAACTCCTTTGAAACCGAGTTGCCGTATTGACACATCCACTCACTCTCTCTACACCCATCATCGTAAGAGGAAGCCGAAAACATCTTGATTGGATCTATGAGAAAGGGAGAGTGAATCTGGAGCTCAGGTGTGGCATCCCTGTCTCCAGACGGTTTTCCCTGCATGATCTAAACACATTCTCAGCAGAGTTTTTTTTCTTCTTCTTCTTTCTCACCCTTGGGCGGAAATGCGCTTTTGGCGTGACTGACTGACAGCGGAAGAGAAAGAGAAAGTTCTTATCGCAAAACACCTTTGCACACAACTCACTCAGCGGGAGAGAGAGGTTCGTGAAGGGGAGCAAGTTTACTATACAATGTATGGATTTACTGTCGCTCCACCGATTCCTTGAAGCCTCTGGTTGAAAAAGAAAATCAATGTATCCATTGAGTCAAGTGCATTCTACTCTTTACTGCTGAAAATGCATTTTAAATGAAAATCGAATGGAGGGGAGGGCAACTGAATATCAAGCAGCCTTTGAGACGGGACGAGGGACAAGGAGGACAGTGTTCTAATTGGTTTTGTTGATGTCAGTCTAGACTGGGAGAATGATTAGGTTTTTCTAAAAAAAAAGTCTGGAAAAGTTTCCCGCTAATGGAGTAGTTTAAGCAACAGCTAAACAAAAGCTTCATTACCCTGAGCAGAGTCCACAAATCATTACCCCTAATTTTTGTGAAAATAAAATCTCAGTCTTGTTCTCTAGTTTTGTGTTTGCAAATTGCCCCTTTGCTCTTTTTTGTGTTTTTCTTGCATCTCTTGAGACTCGCTATGGTGCTTTTTCCTCCAAGAAAGGCCTTCTTTGCAGTGGCATTATTACTATTCCCCAAGTCCATGTTTTAGGCAAAAATGGCCTTCTTCCTTCTCCTCTGTCGTCTCTTTATGACCCCTCCGGGAGTAAAAAGAAAAAGAGACATCATTTCGGGGGATGATCCTTGGCCTACAGCATGGAAGTTAGAAGCAAACGTGGAAGGAGGGAGTTTAAGGCAAGGAATTACCTTTGGCTGGGATGTTTACAACTACCACAAAAGAGTAACTAGATATGTAATTTCATGTCTTTCTTGCTCAAATAAAGGGTGCAGAAATAGAGCCAACTTTTTTACTTCCTTAATCTTTCTTCTTTTTGGCATCGGCGTTCCCCCGACCAAACGACCGTCTGCGATTTATGACCAGCTAGCTCTATCTAGCGTGTACAGATACATCAAAATAATTAGAACATATTAGGAAAGGGTTAAAATTTCCTTTGTAGTACAAAAGCTTCGGTCTATTCATGGCAAAAACTGTAAGGAAAGTATTCGTAATTTTAAACCGGGTGCTTATCGTCTCTTTTTTATAGACTGACAGGGAAGCGGAAAATGTTGTTGTAGAATCTATGAAGAAACATATCAGTTAAAATAATAAATATGTCCCTAAACTAAAGAAAAGTCGACTTAAACGAACTAAACATTCATAATTCACTTTATTAGCACATTGTGACATTGGTATTCTGATTCTCTAGATATTATGTTTTATTTTAGTTGAGACAAGAAACTTCTATTTGCCCAAACATCTCGTAAATATAACCCTTGGTGCGACGATACCTTTCGGCCTCTCTTACATGGTCTCTACGACATCCATTTTTCAGAGATTCCAAGCAGAGCTCAGCTGGCTTTATCTCAATGTGTGTAAATATATTCAGATCCCTCCGGCGAGGCCGCCAAGCTAAGTAAGCTCACAAGCGAAATGTCCTCTGGTCGCCGCGTCGTAGTTTATGCATGTGATCTGGACTGGATTACCACAGTGGCTGAGGTCTTGAAAGGAACTTTGCCCCTTGGGTTTATGCTTCAGGAACGCTGCTCAGGATCTACATTGCAATAATGTTTCTTCTTCCCTTCATATCAAATAGTATATGTATTAAAATGAGGGAGGATAGAACAAGGTCACAAACTATCATTGCATTGAATGGTAGAAGAATTGAAGCTTCGTGATTAAGTAAAAATACTCATATCCGGAAGAAAATGATACACTGGTAACAAGAAAGATAGCTTGCCACATTTTGCACCTTTTAAGAATAGCTTTAAAAGGAAAATGAGTGGCAAGTATTCTCTTTTATCCAAGTTTTGACCTTTTTGCGGGAGCAAAGAAAGTTATCAGAAAATTAGCTCTTCTCAATGAAAAGGCCCTTTTTCTCTTCTTCTTCTTTCTTGTACAACCTTTCTCAACTTCTTTTGTGGAAGAGTAAGTTTTTAATTTCCGTTCTTTAGTTGGCCGGTCAGCTGTTGCAACGGAACTGAGAAGAATATCATACAGTTGCGAGTCTACTGGCAATGATTTAAACCTACATAGATGGTTAATTTCCCTTAGACATGGATAGGGCTCAGTACAATGTTAGTTTCCTTCACACGTCATAGTAGTAGTTGACTTTTACTTCAAGCCCTATCCTCTTTTTTATAGATCATTGACCCAACTCAATATTGTATTTTATATATTTCCCGTCGTCCCATTTGTTGACTGCAAGCAAATAGTAAACGGAGAGACTGAGAGACGCCCATGATGACCACCGTTGATAGCCTTCAATCTGCTGTCAGTTTTGTACATGTTTTCTGCTCGGGATTCTTCTCCTTTATTGTCTCTGACCGGACGTGATGCAGAGACAGGGTCTATATGATCATATGACGTGAAACTATGTGGATCAAAGCAACCATTCAAAAATGATATTTATATTCCCAACAGAATAGTGATAAAAGCAGCTTAATGCTCTTTAATAGTCACATTGGAAGCCACCCTTTTATTCCGTCATGAAAATCCCCTAAAGTGAATATGATTTCCACATTCAATTTCCTCTCTGTATTCATCTCTTGATCGATCAATCTTTAAACGGCGACACCGAAGCTGCCAAAACCACCCCTTATTACTACTAGCCACCAAGGAGAAGGAGAAAGCTAAAATCATATTTCGGGGATGGAAAAGGATATCTACAGAAAGCCGGAGGACTTCCGGTTTTGCCTAGGACCAGAAGCTCAGCCAACCCCTTTTGTCAGGGATGCTACTTCCTTTAGTTAAGAGAAAGTAGAATATTTCCTCTCTTAGGAAGGTCTACAATCTGAATTTTAACTTTGTGTAACCCTTCCTCCACTTGTAGAAACGAATAAATCGCTCGGATGGAGGTGGAATTTTTCCCTCCCCAAAAATGTGGGGATGAAATGTATTTTTTGCTTGAAAACGCATAAATCATATTCGTGCCAGATAGGAGAGAAAACATACGTTAGGCGTCAAAGAAACATATTTTCTGCACTAAATTTAACTTCATGTGTGATAATAAATGTCTTACGGCCATAATTCTAAACTGTTCATTATCTCTATTTTGCAGACCTCTGGCCGATGGGACGCCTACCGCAAGCAGACCTCGTCCCGGCTGGAGCTTCCGCACGTGCAGCTCTCCGACGGCGGCGAGTACAAGTGCACCGCGCACAACGGCGTCGGCGGCAGCGTCTCGGACACGCTGCTCCTCAGAGTACAACGTGAGTACACAATTGGCAGCCGAGTAACAAAGTTCTCTGGAGCGAGAGATGTGATATAACTTCATTAGCGGAATAAAGGAAAATTCCTTTCCACCCGAAAAAGTGCCAAAAAGAGAGCTCTCATCTCCTGCAACTCGCAGTTGTGATTGATGCTCGGCGAGGATCAAAATAGGGGGAAAGAAGTCGTAACTCGGACTGGGCTATAAAAAGCAAACCTACCAGATATACCTGCAATTCACGGTCAGGCATTCGGACTGGCTAACTTTCAAGGCTGAAAAGTGAACAAGATTTTGTGCTGAGCTTAACGTCATTTGCCATACCATAAAAGGACACAAGGAGACATTTTTGTTTGAAAACTTTGAATTACTTGGCGTATGCCTTGTGATAGATTACGAAAAATATGTCTCCAAGAGGTCATCAAGATCTCCCCTTTATGGAGATATTTTAAAGGCTTGCTTTATGCTGCCGTAAATCATTTTTGTCGGGGATAGCTGCTGCTCTCTTGAAGATGGAAGGAGCTCTTACTCACGTATACAGCCAGCTTCTCCTCTCACTTTAGCCGCTTCCTCTTCCCTCTTGCTTTGCCATATCTGATGGGTGTGCAAAAAGAACGGATAGGGTTGACATTACAGAAGGCTGTCTTATTAGGGTAATTCATTGCTTGGGTCTCCATGGATCCCTTCTTGGCACTCCTATTCGGCCAATGGAGAGATGAAAGTAAGCTGGGTGGTGCTCGACCTGCACGAGACTGAGAAAAGGGTCTCAGAGAGAGAGATGGCAAAAAGCGACTCGGAAGTATACGAATAAGGCGATCGTGTTGGCTCGACAAAAACGGATGTTTGAGAGTGCATTAGGTCATTTTAACACTCTTTCTCCGTTTCAGACGTTCCCAAGGTTGTGGCTCGCCCACCTGCAGTGGAGGCCATCAAGAATGGCACGGTCAGGCTCACCTGTAATGTCATTGCGCAGCCGGCGCCTAACGTAAGCTTTTTAGTACCATATCCACAAGTAATATGGACTAAAATGACATTCCTTTAGGTGATCTGGAAATTCAAGGGGTCCAAGATCAGCACTGACCTTGCCCACCTTATGGACCAGGACGGAGATGATTACTCACTCCGCCTGACGGACATCCGCGACAGGGACCTCGGCAACTACACGTGCACCGGGGTCAACAAGATTGGGGAGGACCAGGCAGTCGTGCAGCTATCAGGTATATAAGACATCTTCTAATAGTGTTTCCATGTTAAAATTCCCAATTTCTTCTAGGTCGGCCTCTAGCGCCTACGGTGACCAGCCTTCCCACGGGACGCTTTAAATCCACCTACAACCTGACCTGGACAGTGCGCAGCTTTGCCTCGCTGAAGCGAACCAGCATCGAGTACAAGCCATGCGTAAGTCAACCCTGATTGGGGAGAAGAAAAGATCGTTTGATTTTCGTCGGTTTAATCAGAGTTGTGGAAAACAAGAAGAACTCAGATTTGGGGGACTTTCTAGCCGGGGCAATTTCTCATCGTTAAGATCGGCAAAGTTTGCAGTCACAGTTCATCAATCCTGGGACAGGAAAAGAAGGAAAGGGAGTCTGAGGGGATGAAAAGGAAGAAAGGAGGAGAAGGGGAATGATCTGTATTGGCTTTTTTGCCTCTCAACTCAATTGTGTGCTAGGGTGTACTGCTGAAGGCATGCTCAGAATGGTCTTTTATATCGCCAGAATTCAAAGTCTTGCATTGACCTCTACGGAATGCACTTCTTCTTCTTCTTCTCTCTCAGGAGAAGTGTTCGTCTCTGTAAGTTTTCAAAGTTAAAGAGAGCCGTTGAAAGGAATAAAGACTTTGACTCAGATCGAACCTTGATTTTATCATTAAAGTCAACAAAAGAAAATGGAAAGAATGTTTCACTTCAAAGATATTTTAAACCGAATTTACTCGCTCATATGGATAGATGACTTGATGCTACAGCCTTTTTACTACACGCTCACGTACTCCATCCCGGCTGCATTTTTTACTGCCTGATTTTATTTTTCATCAAATTAGAATCCCTCTTGCATGAGACCGAAGGGTTGCCAGAGACTATATTTACTCTATTTACCTGTAAAATTCTCAATGAACAAAGAGCTTTCAAAATAGCATCCCCGATTTCTCCCCTCTCATCATAGGCTCCATCATCATATTTTCTTCTCTTCTCCCCCTTTCTCTCCGGGACCAAAGAAGAGAGAAAAATGGAATGTTGGCTCTCAAAATGAAAGAGGGCAAATTCCAAAAGTACGACAATGTATTATTGCATAACAATCTACATCTATTTGGCATATAAAGCCTTCACGAATGTTCCCATTAGCTCCATGTTTTGCCCTGAATAGTACGAGCAAAGTCCTTTGGCGTTGATTAGCTTCTTCTCTTTTTTCTTCCTTCGCCGTCGCCGTCTTTTTTCCAAAAGGATTTACGAAGAAAATTGAGAAAGTTTTTCATGATGTCTTTGCTCGAATGTTGATGATGAAGAAGAAGAAGAAGCAAGAAAACAAACTGGTGGAGGAAGACGAAAACATACGACATCATAAAAGAAAAAGTTCTTTGTTTTCGGGAAACAATAATGAGCAGAAGGTCACTAAAGGGTATGCACAGCTCTTAGGAACCACCAGAATATTGACATGTAAGTGTCACACACTTAACGGACATTTAAGCCGTATACGCTCGTAAGTCTTGATGTGAAAATGTCAGCTGAACTTCCAATTCTCAATAAGGTACTAACCACCACAGTGCACTTCCAATTGCAATTCTTGTTTTCCTTCTCCATCTTGTGTGACATAAGCGACAAGAGAGCTGTCAAAATATTAATTATACAACAACCCTAGCTTCCTTCTTTGCCTTCTTGGTCTTCTCCTCCCCCCAGTTGATGCATCATTATGGCCGGTTTTAATGCCCCCGATTCCATGTCTTGGCCCAATTTCCAGATGGGAATGGGGGAAATGTCGTCTCTTTATGACATCGCAAGGGAAATTCGGGGAAAGTGTGCCGTTGGCTGCATTTATCATATAAAACTAATATAAAATACTGTGCTTTTTCAGGGTTCCTACATCTGGCTAAAGGAAAGTGTTGAAGAGCTGGGTCACCGATTTGACGATTATTCCGACTATGATTACTTCAACGAGGAGAACAAGGCGAGGCGGAGGGAGAACGCTAAGAAAGGATGTAAGAATATTTGAAGAAGCGAGTGTGATAGTCTGACAGAAATATAATTCCACAGCTCTTTCCTTAGATTACAACCAGCGTTCCTATGATGCATCCTCCTCGTCTTCGAGTCCTGTGTACGGGGCGCCGTCTTCCCCTTCTAACAGCGACGTGTACTCGTCCAGCTTCCTCTTCTCAGCGCTGAGGCCCGATTGCGAGTACGACGTGCGGCTGCGGCCGGAGAACAAGTTCGGCCCGGCCAGGGAGTGGCAGACGTTCACGTTCAAGACGAGTCCAAAGAGTGAGTAGACTGTAAATATGACAATCAGTTGGGCCGATGATGTGTCATGTTCTGCAAAGGCCTCCTCCTCTCACTTTAATTCAGTTGTCCTTCATTTGCGAGCGGCGCGGTGTCGTAAAAGAGCCTCTTTTAGCGGTTTTGCGCATGTGAGCAAAGAGCAATCAAAAGAGTGTAAGTGGGGGAATAAAAGTGGGGAAAGAAGACCGAGGAGGCATAATTCAATTCGGGTTAGGACGACGATGGAACAGTTTTAGTGGGGAGTGGAAAAGCATGAGCGAGGCCGACATCAAATGTTAGGGCTTAGGATTATACTGTAACTGTCAGGGTTGTCTGACAAATATAAATAAAAATCCCCTAATAAGTTATGCTGTCAATTGTTTTTGCAGATCCAGCGCCTCAAAAGATGGCAAGCTATCCTGGCAGCAACTCGGGTAATATAATGAAATAATTTGTTTCCATTGTGATTCTCATTGTGTCTCTTTTTAGGAGGTTGGTTCCGAAATGGCGGCTCCTCCAACTTGAGCAACCTGTTCAATATCATGGTTTTCGTGTTTTCAAGTCTAAATCAAAGCATGCTCTCGGCGCATTAGAATGAACACTGATGAACGTGGACGGACGAATGAGTCAGATTGAATATTTGAATGTTGCCTGAAGGAGAAGAAGAAAACAACAAGATATTTGGTGTATTTTTGTAAAATAAAGTATTAATTGAAAAACTGCGACTATTAAAAAAGAAAGGTTCAAACACTTTCGGTTTATAAACTATTAAAGAAATCAAAAGCAAGAAATGTGACTCTTAAAACGTTTTTATCATGCAGTTTTTGCCACCAGATGCTGAAGTGCAAAACATGAAGAAAAATTGTTGAAATGAAATAAATTCATATAATGTTGTCGTTAAAATGAATAAACTGATATTGAGACACTCTTTTAAAGGATAAGCTGCCATTTGCATGGAATAATTTATTGCCCCTGTAATTGTAAAGCGTACCTACGAAATATTATACAGGTAGGCATTAATAATTGCTTTGCTTCAGATAAATTATGAGGCATTCAAACCAGTTTTGTTCAGTCGGAAAGGGATACTTAATATGAAATTTTGTGTTCAATTCTTAGGCCCTGTATGCATGCTAAATCCTTTCACAACATACTTTACTACTTTAGTCATCTTTGTTATTATACATTTGTACCTTTTGATACACCTGATCTGTTCTAAGAATATTCCATCCATTCCAGAGAAACGCGCTCGCTCTCTTTCTTGCTCGATCCCGACACTGACGCCTCCCGTTCAGTCAAATGATCCATCAGAGAAACGAATCGGTATGAAATTAAAATGCCAAAACTATGACTGGACGAGGCTTCCTAAGTTCCTAGGAAATGGTCACAGTGGTTTAATATCAACTATTTTATATTAGGTTACCATCAAGTGTTACATAACACTACATGCTTAACATTGATTTCTTTAGCTTAAGATTACGTAATTTAATACTTTTTGAGTATCCCCCAGTCTTGGGGATAATTAAATTTATTAACCATGGCGATTAATGCCTTAGTCATTTACCTCTCTGTGATCTTCTTTTTCGTGTCTCGTAGTTGGAGAGCTGATCGCCACAAGAATATCTCGCTCTCGCTTTCTGTCCGTTTCAGGCCCATGATTTCCAAAAGGTGAAACAATGGACGAGCGCGAGTAGTCGCGTTATTATTATCACCTTCTCCTGCATGCAGCTCTCAATGTACCTTCTGACTGCTCAAGCCAGCCAAGCGTTGTAGTCCTGGTATGCATGTAGTATATAGCGCATAGGTTTCCAGTGTTCCGATCCAGTTGCTGCAAGACACCCACTGGGTCTGGAAGAAATTTGGCAGCTTGAACAACATGAGGGGCTTCATTGTATTATCAGGTTTGGCGCTTGGCCTGGTTCTATCCCTGCCCATAGGTATGTTCCTGCCTATAATAGTAAATGTGAAAATCCATAATATTATGCATGTATCTAATCAGATCCTAATGACGAGGTTGAGCTCGTGAATCCAACCAACACAAACGGAAACAGGAACAGGAACAACAACAACGGTGGCAATGGCGGAGGAGGCGGCGGCGTCATTGTTCGCGGCAGCAGCGGCGGCGGATTCCCCGGATTCTTCCTGGGAGGCGGACGCCCAATTGTCGTCATCAGGACTCGTGGAGGAAACGAGTCACCCGTGAGCGAGGACGACGTCTTCCACAGAGGTGGAACTGGCGATGAAGAAGCCGGTGATGAGGAACAGGGTCCGGTGTTCACATTCCGGCCGCAGCAACGTCCATCCGCCGTCAGTCCGTTTGACATCCTCAGCGCCGTGCTTGGTGGCGGAAGGAGGCCCACTGTGGTGCGCAAGCAGGAGCCCAAGTGCGACTTCATCTGCAAGGTGCTGAAGGGCTTCGGGTTGGACGGCGATGGCATTTCCGACGTCGAGAAGGCCATCGAGGATGCCAAGCGGAGGCAGCAGGACAAGGGCAACGAGGTGGAGGACAATGAGCAGGAAGGGGCTGGCAGTGGGCCAGTCGCCAACTCAACGTACACTGAGAAGGTGAGAAAGAATACAAATCGAGATGAGCAGATGCGCGCTTGATGATGGGAGTCTTCTTGTGTCATCATGTTTTCAAAGGAAATTATCCTTATC
Source organism: Tisbe holothuriae (assembly GCA_900659605.1). Classification (NCBI taxonomy): domain Eukaryota; kingdom Metazoa; phylum Arthropoda; class Copepoda; order Harpacticoida; family Tisbidae; genus Tisbe; species Tisbe holothuriae. Next base: position 9,096 of record LR138397.1, on the reverse strand, counting down.
ACTAAATTCTGCCTATAAAAGGAGGTTGTTGCCTCTCGCATACGCTCAGTTATCATCATGAAGTCGATGTTAGTGTGCCTCCTTTTACTACCTTTGCTCTCCCACTCCAAGGTCCTCCCCGATGGCTCGATCGTCCGCATCAACAAGACCGTGGTGAGCAACGACGACGGCAGCGGCGGCTCCTTTTTCTTCCACTCAACGTCCGTGAGCAGCCACAGCTCATCGTCGGACACCAACACCAACGTGCAGTCGTCCAGCAACAGCAACAGTGACGGGGACGGGGAAGAGCAGCTTGAGGAGGACGAGGAGGAGGTTGAGGAGGATTTCGAGATGGTGCCCACGCTGGAGGAGGCCGTTGCCGACGATGAAGAGACAGTAGGTTCAGACGACAAAGAGGTGGAGGACATGGATAATAATGCTTGATACACAAAGCTTGCTACATTTTTGCTAACAAAAAACTTCTAACATTGAAGTAAAACTAACGAGATCACTTCTAACCAGTGCTTCTAACTAATCCTTACTTCTAACCAATAATGTTTCCTACACTGCACTACACAAAAATGATACCCAGCCTTAACATGGTGATTAACAAACGGGCATTTCTATACCATAATTAACCGGTGATTTTATAACTAAATTTGTCCTTAACGGGCATAATCAGAAGCAAATAAATCCTAACAAACTCCTGCAACTTTTTCTCTACATTCTGCGCGGAAATTATTTATACCAATTCACGCAACCTCTCTTCTCCATAGCCTATCAAGCTGGTATCGCGTACCCGCCGCCAGACCTGGTCTCAGCAGACCGACACGGCCGACCCTTTCTTCAACGAGATACATCAGCAGCCTCAACACGGCCAGCTGGTCCTGCAACCCAACCGCCCTCGGCCCGGAAGCTACGCGGCCGACACGCGCGTCAACGATATCATCACTGAGAACGGTCGCCGAGGAGGACTCGTCAGAATTGAGCCGGACTCTGAGTTTGTCACATACGACGAGTATGGAAACGTCGTGCCGGTTTCAGACAGGTCGAATAACGCGGCTGTTGAGGACGAGGAGTTTACGGGAGAGAGGAGGGTTGGGCAGCTGCAGGAGCCGTATCGGCCACCATCTAATAGCCGTCAGGAAGTGCCACCGGTTCCATCTGGGCCGGTGTGGGTGCCTCAGCAACAGCAGCAGCGTGTGGGCCCCCAGCCGGTGGTTGCAGCGCAAAATCCTTGGGCTCAGCAAGTGGTGCAGCAACCAATCTTTGCAAACCTTGGATGATGACTTAGAAAAGGTTAAACAATTCCAGTATTTAAATTGAAATATAAAGTGACATATTGTAAGAAATGTTTTTATACGTCTGAATATTTTCCCTTCTCAATCTGGGGTATTCTGGAGGAACCCTCGTCCGCCGCCTCCGGTCTATTTTTGCCACATTCACACGATTCAGGCCCTTTTTATTGCCTGATAACATGCTATATTGACATTTAGGATGAACCTGAGGGAGAAAGCTGCATTGCATGGGCCTCAAAGAAATAAAGAGGAAGGAGTATAAAGGCACACACATACAACGGAGACAAGTGGCAGGGGTGACGTTTGCAATATTGAACGATACTTTGTCATTATAATAATCTGTTAGAATGGCAACCCTGCTGCTTTCCCTCGGTTCAGACTCTTCACTTTCATATACCCGACCGACTCCCTTTACATCTAAACTGCAAGCGTGTGGGAGCAAAAGGGCCTTAAAAGGACTTGACTCGTGCTTTTCGCGGAACAGCCGAAGTAACCAGCAAGGTTGAAAGCTAAGCTAGCGATCAACAGGAAGGAAGCTATTATTACTCATGTATACCTGGATGAGGGAGAGACGAAGAAGAGGAGAAAATAAATTATATATCGAGACATGTTGTTGTAGGCCTTATAGAATTAATATGAACTGGAAGGGCGTGTACTGACTAAATGTACATAAAAGTACGTGATATAATGTTCCTTGCGCACACACGATTGAAGATTATGAAAAAAATATGTTTGACTGTTTATAGATAATAATGAGTGTCCCATATTCCTTTCCTTTCTTGGTTGCATATGCATTCTCTGCACTCATCTTGCTAGCTTGTTTGCCGAGTAAACGACGGAGCCAACGTCAAAGTGACTTCATATCTTTGGGAAAGTAATAATGTTCTTGGCACTCATCCATGTTGGATCTGTACAACTTTTTCAAGACATTTCCAAATGGAGTTTATTTTATTCTTGGAAACCCCGAAAATTATTTTGAACCTAGGTCTGTCTGAGTCAGAAGCATCCTTGAACCACCCGCCGCTTTTTCTCGCAAAGTATATTTCGCGAAGCAGGGCCTTGCTTCTAAAATACGTTGCTATGACGTCACCTCGTTGGGCGAGCGTTTCCAGCTGAGGTCTTCCCGAAACCGATGCCTGAGCTGGTTGAGTGGCGCGCCCGCACTTGGAGCAGCACTTCCCTTGTGGTCGTGGGTCCTCCTCAGCGGAGGAGCGCGCCCCCTTCGCTGGGCCGATCGGTGAGCTCTCCTTTTCTCTTCTTTATTTCCTTCGCTCTTTTTCGCCGGCTGAGCTGAGTTCTGTGCGCTTTTCGTCCTCGTTGCTTGCTTGCGCGCTCTGCCTGAGTTTCCTTCTTCATTTCTCTTCAGTTGCATTTGTGAGTGTTTTCGTGGTGCACCGATCTATCGAGGTCCCGTCCCAGTGAGATTGACCGAGTGAGTCATCTTCTTCCCAGCATCGGTGGAATACCGAAAGTAATATCCCTCCCCGCGTCAAAGTGCTCTTTCCTCCCCGTCTGTGCAGTGCTCGAAGCCGCACTTGTGTCCCATTGCAGTGCCGAAAAGGACTCTTTTATCTTCTCACCTCTATCCATGATGAAGTGTTCCTTCTCCCTGACGGTGTCGGTCTTGGCCGTGGCCGTCGTGGCCAATTCGCAACTCGTGCAAGGTAAGAACGAAAGAACGAAAGAAATAAGAATGTGTCGTTTCCGACGAGTACGATATTGGCTCGACCCTGCATGGCATTGCACTGATTACACCAAAGACAGTTATAATACATGATGTACCGGTATACCGGTATACCGGTATCTGTCTTTGGATTACACTGACTGGAGAATGTGAAGATGCATATGAAAGGCGGAAGAGAGGAAGAAAGTAGCTCCATCCAGTGGACAGCTCATCCAACTAGAAGGGGACTCGTACAATACTTGCTCTTGATGCGTATCCGGGCACTGTTGAGATGCTTCAAGTGCAGTCCAGGTCATATTAGGGGCTGAAAAATTCAGCACCTAGTCATAATAGGTGATTCTATCTTTTACAGTCCCAGTTTTGTGCAGTGACTTTGGAAGGAGTCCCAATGAACTGAGGAAAATATCGCGTCTGGCTTCATTCGGCCCGTTGACCTGCTGGTCCATCTCTGGAGATTGAATGGGGATCGATTAATCATGCAGCTATGAAGGGGTTTCTTGCTTTTGGGCCCTTTTTGCGCCTACTCATCTTGCCAAACAGTCTTTTTGTAACAATTATATTAGGATATCCTGTGATTGGCCAAATGAAGCAGACAGCCAGCCAAGAAAGATTTTTTCATCTTCTATCGATATCAGATGAAGGAGAGCCAATCTGCCCAGGCAGTCACTTATTCGAATGTAACGAGATTTAATTTTATTCAATCATGACGAATTACTGGCGTGATCAAACCATTGCTTTGGGACTTTTTTAAATTTTAAAATTGAATTTCTGCCTTTGCTAAATGCTTACATGAACATGTGAGCATAAATGCTCTACTTTTCATTGTACCGTGCTAAGAGTAAGTCTTAAGACGTCAAAAACTGACAAATATTGAAGGTGTAAATTCAAAACATTTGTTCTCTTTGGTCTAGTGGTTGCAAATATAATTCATTACTTCTTCACTTTTTTTTCTTCGCCACCCTTATTTAAAGGAGGAGCAGCTGCTAAATAAAGCGAACGCCAAAATGATGATGATAATATTCCATTGTCAAAATGATTTCGTGTTATTATTATGTTTTCTGACAAGTCATGGATATTAGGTGGTGGTTTATGGCAGGGTTGCCAAGGTGAAATGGGAACCGTATTTAGTTAAGAAATGCATTGTTAAAATTCTTGCTATAACATGCTGTTCAAATAGGCTTCCCTAATGCTGCAGCCACAAAGCGAATCATGTACATTTCCCAGGCTTAAAGCGCATTCATTTCACACATGGATCGATTTCGGCGGGAAATTTTAAAAATGCAAGCAGCCTGTCTTGCGACAAAGAAGAATCTTAACGACTTTCCAAAGATTAATAAATATAATTCTAGCCTCTGAGGTGAAGGGGCCGAAAATTTCTTCTTGGACCATTAGCGTAATTAAGCAGACCTCTCTCTTGTGTCTCGTGTGAGTGTCTAAAATGCATTATTTTGGTCATATTCCCTCCTAAGGCAGATAATTGGAACTATAAATTACCTTGTATGGCCGCGAGGAATTGAGCCCGGAATGTTGTCGCCCCACAACCTTTCTCTCTATTTTGCAATATGAGGTTTTCACTTTTTTCCCTCGTGTGCAAAAATAGAACGAACGCCCTTTTCAAGTTTTCGTACCGCCTTCTAGGACTTTGAAGACATTGCTAAAATGCTTCTTCATACGGTACGGTTAGGATCTGTTCAAATATATTTATTCTCTCTTTTTAAAAGGAAAAACTCCTCGTATTCTTTCTCTTTAGAGCTGTTTTGACTGATGGCTGTCTGGTGAAAAGAAGCTGGCAATTTTCAAACTGGTTTCATCCTTAAAAGAAATAGTCTGCCTGGCTTGCAATTATGACTTCATGACCCCTTTTCAAAGGATGGCGATTATTTTTCAGATGTATCGCATGCCCCCGATACACGGCAGTGGTTGTAATAATAATAATAATAGCCGGGCATTAAAATGTATGCATACGCATAGAACAGAGCATATATAATTTGAAATAATTATTTCTTGGTAGCTGCATTGCAATGGTTATTTATTTCCCACGCTAGATGTGAATATAAATCATCAATTTGATCCTGCCAACAACAACAAGCAACGGCCTTGATATGACAACGTTGTTTTGAAGTCAGCGGACCCATAAAGTGCACTGCTGTTGTTGTGAATGCTGCATTTTATCCGGGGGAAAAAGACATCTACGTGATTTCCGCTGCAGTTAAGGAGACATTGTCGACGACAAAGACGGGGCCATAAAAAAAGAAGTCCCCACATCTGTTTTGGTAATCGACACGACGGCTCGGTCAGGTTTCCTTTCTCTTCTTTTCTTACTCAATGCAGCAATAAATATATTCTCAGCCTGATTATTAGCTGTATTATACGAGGTGCAATACACTGTAATCGATCTGAACGCCTGACCGGAGAAGAGCTGACAATAATACTGGGTTGTCACTTTTACGCATTTTCAACTAAACACCTGATACTACTGTTGATGACTCCTTTAGAGGCAAACGTCCCTTGCTATTGTTCTAGTAATTTATTTAGCTGTGAGCTCTGGGGTCAGTTTATCACCAGCTTGGATCAAATCCCTTCCTTATATTATGAACATGTCAAAGTTGTTATTATGATTATTCTCGGCATTGAAGAAAAATGCGCGTCCCGATCTTGATACGAAATGCGGACCTGTTTTTTTCTGAATCTAAATTCATGGCGCATAAAAGTAGACTAAGTCACTTGGAGATCACGACTGGAGTTAACGTCTGAAGGAGAAAATGCACCACTTTTCATGCATGGAAAATGTGTTAAAAAGGCCTGCTTTTATTACATATTCTTTTCACTGCCACTTTCAAAGTACTTCTTCATGTCGGGTTCGGGAGAGAGTTCATTCCCATCTTATCACATTTTATCCTCGTATAAAAGGCTATCAATGGATTCTATCACACTTTATGAAAGGAAGAGGCAGTTAAAGAGGATATTGAGGCAGTCCTTGAACATGTTGCGAAAATGTTATTACGAATGTTGAGCGTGGAATTTTAGGGATCATTTCCGTTGCCAACGTCTTTTGTCAATTCTAAAGTTCAAGATATCTAACTGGGAAATTGGCAAACCGGTTTGCTATATGACATGATAATAAAACTATTTAAATGAGACATATTTTGAATGTAAAAAGTTCAACTTTTGCAGGGGGTGTAAAAACTTTTTTGACTTTGACACACAAAAACAACGCGATCGATAATTTGCGGTTTGTCTTCCAACGGTCTTTTTGATGAACATACATCTTTTTGCTCATTACACATTAGTGCATACAGTACGTATCGGGGCTATTATTACTGCATTACACGGCTCTACTTTGTGGCATGACAGTATTGGCCACGCTCACACATACGAGCACTCAACTGAGCTGCGGTGAATAATGATCGAAAGGAAATTGGACGACGATCGACTGTTGTCTATTATTTTTCATGCCCCATTTAGAACGGTCACCCGATCAGACATTTATTTGCTGCAGCTTTTTTACGTAAATTAAAGTTGCATGAACTATGTTCGGCTTCATTAGGACATCTGCTTCCTTGCAAATTAGTTTAACAAGAATAATTAACTTTTATTAGGTCCAGTCGTGTCTCATTTTCTGTTTTTATTCGTAAAATAAAGCGGACGTGACAGGCTCATGAGAAGAGGAATGAATATCATCCCGAATAATTCACACGGTGAAACCGCAGCCAAAACCTTGTTTCTAATTTCATTGTGTTGCCCGACTGCCTGCCTGACTTGACACATCTGCAGATAAGAGAGCGAGCTGGAATGAAAGCACAAAAGGAATTAAATTTCGGGATGACGATAAACATCAGCAAGAGGGGAAGAATTCAATTTTGTCACATTTTTCACCTTTAGGAAGTCACTGAATTTGATCTGGATCGCATCATGAGCTGAGTGAGGGTTCGTTCACATGGGCTTAAATACGATCAATCTAATTGGCTGCTTCAACGAGAATCTTCTCTTGTTGCCTGTATTGCATAATAATAAGGCACGAAGACGCCGTTCACGTGTGGGAACAGAGTTTGAATCTTCTCAGCCGAATGTCAAGAGCAGTGAGAAAATGAGAGAATCTCGGAATGAAACATGGCAGTTTTCTGAAATATGATGCCTTCCTCCTCCTCTGTCTTCAACTAAAGACTGCGTTTCCCCGACGAGGAGAAAGGTATTTTAATCGTCTCGTTGGGTGATATTTATTATAGCCTTGCGCTCGGTTTTGGATTTTTCAACACGTTGGCCACCATGAATTTAATTATAGGAATTTTATCCCCTTACTATTTGCTCTCTTGGTGCAAAACTTCATTGGGTTTGAGGCGCATTTGGGCAAATTTGCACCACACGTTGTCTAGGAAGGGTTGCCAACTTAAAGGCAACTTTTTCATGTAATAAGCAGCGCATTTTGGCCGTATTTAAGACTTTTCGTCCCTTTCTGTATCTCATGTTGGAGCTTCTCATTTTCGCGTATCTTTTAACCATCTCGGTTAAAAGGTGTGAAAGATGTTATCAAACTTGGCTTAAAACGACTTTAGATCTTGTTTTGGAAGCCAAACTGTTGACAAGAAAGATTTCGTTTATGAAACTAAAGCTTCTTCCTTCCTTCCTACTGGAGATCTTTTTACACGGAGGGGGTAAGAAAATAGGAGAGCAAAAAAACTTAACTTAACCCTGTGAGAGATTATTTTAAGACTATTTTCATGTGTACGTACTTGTGACCGCAAATAGGGAGGATCGTTTTTGTGGCACTATTTCAGCGTAGGCGGCTTTTTATGGCTGTTTTTAATCCTGCTACTCTAATATTAACATCAATTTGTTTCGGTTTGTGCCACACCTGGGCTAGAAAGTTGTTGTTGACAAAGAAGAAAGCCGACCCAGTTTCCTTCTTCGCGACAATATCCCCGTAATGCACCGTGTCACCAATTAAATCAGAAGAAAACATATTTAATTAGAGCTTCCTCTTCTTCTTCGTTTTCGACGGTTGTTTAAGAGGCCTCTGCTGGTGAACAATGAGAGTAAACAAGCTCCATCCTGTGTTTGGAAACGATATAAAAGGATCGTTAACTTTTGTGCCATCATAATTATGATGATGACGATACTTCTTGAACAATGGATTTGATCAGGGTTGACAGATCTTTAGTGGCGTCCCTGACTCCCATCTTCTTCTTCGTTCTGCAAACAATGTGGGTGAAATTAAGGTTGATTGCCAAGCCCAATATAATAATCATGATCCAGCCGGATCATAACAAAAGTTGAGCCTATTTTACAAGGAATTTCTCCTGGATCAATTTAACGCCAAGGAATTTTTTCAGGGTGAACGTTTATCTGCTGTTAAGGCACGTATACGCTACTCTCCGTTCTTCTTCTATAAGGCCGCAAAGTTTCTTTCCAGTCTCGTTCGACTGGAGTTGTTTTCCTTTAATGGATTTTCCTGAAAAGTCATTAGATCGTACACACAGTCAACGACGTCGATTAAAGACTGATCCTGCTTTGTTCTGCGTTCGAAAGGTAAAAGTGTTGCTTTGGAAGGAAACGCTTTTGTCAACCAGGGCGAAATGGGAGCAGACGTGACGAATTAAAGACACGAATGACGACAACGTCTAGCCAGTTTTAAAAGGAAGCATAGTTGTCGATATATCTTTCCCATATTTATTGTCGTAATGAGCCCCATAAATTATCTTCGAGTAAGTGCATTCTGAAATCGATCTTCATGAGTTGCAACAACGGTTGTTATTTCTTGGCTTGCTCGCTCGCCCACTCTCCCCGAGGGCAACTTGTTTTCTATTTTCGATGATGGGAGATGGATCTGAGGCGAACATTTAATACGGAAAACATTCCTTTCTCGGAGATATGATTATTTTATGCGGCGGACAGGAGAAATGATATGAGAAAAAGGCCCAAAAATGTAAATGACTCGACCGATGCAGTCAGCTTTTTAACCTTCCCCGGTCCGGATAAAAATAAGTTATAACGTTTTATGCACTTTTTGGGAGGGCATTTTTGGGCACGATTTAATAGATATAATGGACATTCGGGGGGAGACCTGCTGACCAGAAAAGGGCGAATGCGCGCGTGGAGTCGTGGCAGTAGAAGTACAATATTAATAAGGACCTTCCA